>BLSH010134893.1:60204-91511 GCA_018402905.1 Glandirana rugosa
GGAGTACACTGTTTTCATTCATGTGGGGAGGGTAGTACACTGTTATGACTTTAGGGGGGAGTTATAAGAGCTTAAGGGGGGGTTATTGGGGCTTAGGGGGGGAGGTATTAGGGTTTAGGGGGGAGTTATAAGGGTTTTTTGGAGACCTATACTGCGACTATTGGGGGGGGAGTCGGGAATATTGGGGGGGATTCGGGAATATTTGGGGGGTTGGGAATATAAGGGAGGGGATTCCGGAATTCTGAGGGGGGATTATGGAGGGGGGATGAGGTCAGGTGATCAGCGTCATATCCAGAGGTTTTTTGGGAATATTGAGGGGGGATTTGGGATTATGGAGGGGGGGATTCGGGGTTATTGGGGGGGAATTCGAGAATATTGAGGGGGGATTTCAGTATTGTCACATGATGGGAGGGGTGTACTTACTTTTGTCACATGAGGGGAAGGGTGTACTTACTTTTGTCACATGGAAATACGGGGGGTGTACTTACTTTTGTCACATGGGAAGGCGGGAGGGGTGTACTTACTTTTGTCACATGGGAAGGCGGGAGGGGTGTACTTACTTTTGTCACAGGGGAAAGACGGGAGGGGTGTACTTACTTTTGTCACAGGGGAAGGCGGGAGGGGTGTACTTACTTTTGTCACAGGGGAAGGCGGGAGGGGTGCCCTTACTTTTGTCACAGGGAGAGACGGGAGGGGTGTACTTACTTTTGTCACATGGGAAGGCGGGAGGGGTGTCCTTACTTTTGTCACAGGGGAAGGCAGGAGGGGTGTACTTACTTTTGTCACACACTGTAGGTTGGTATACAGCCCGTTCACTCTGATGTTCTTCTCCCCCCCCCCCCCCCTTTCATTCTCCATTGGCCTGTGTTGGTTTCAGTGATTGGATGAGAGGACTGAGCGGAGGAGGGTAAGTGGTTTTCTGGGATAATCTCTCTGGATAATTCTGGATCTATTCCTGCAGGTCAGCCGCCATTGGATGATGACAGAGGATCACTGACCCGCCCACCCGGTGACATCATGGACAGGATGGCTGAGGGACTTCCAGAGAGGATCGGCTTCTTTCCGGTGGACGCCTTTGAGGGGCGTGGGCTGCAGAATATATTGAAGAAAGTTCCCGTTTCATCGATCTTCCCCAACGCGTCCCGCCGAGGGCGCAAGGCAAACGCACCGCGTAAGAGAACTCACCCCCTCTCCATAGTGCTGAACTCACCTCAGGGACAAGATTATGGTGGACAACCTACCTCCCTCCCGTCTGGAGCAGTGGACCTGGCTGGTGTCAGCCCCATACTTCTTCCAGATGGCCCAGTAAGTCTCAGATGTTCCATGAGGTTGTGTGATTGTAGAGGCACCTTATTCCAGGGGGTTGTAGTGGGGACCCTTCATACCCTGCACCTTATTCCAGGGGGTTCTATTGGGGACCCTTCATACTCTGCACCTTATTCCAGGGGGTTGTATTGGGGACCTTTCATACCCTGCACCTTATTCCAGTGGGTTGTATTGGGGCCTCTTCATACTCTGCACCTTATTCCAGGGGGTTGTATTGGGGACCTTTCATACCCTGCACCTTATTCCAGGGGGTTGTATTGGGGACCTTTCATTCTCTGCACCTTATTCCAGGGGGTTGTATTGGGGACCTTTCATACCCTGCACCTTATTCCAGGGGGTTGTATTGGGGCCTCTTCATACTCTGCACCTTATTCCAGGGGGTTGTATTGGGGACCTTTCATACCCTGCACCTTATTCCGGGGGGTTGTATTGGGGACCTTTCATTCTCTGCACCTTATTCCAGGGGGTTGTATTGGGGACCTTTCATACCCTGCACCTTATTCCAGGGGGTTGTATTGGGGCCTCTTCATACTCTGCACCTTATTCCAGGGGGTTGTATTGGGGACCTTTCATACCCTGCACCTTATTCCAGGGGGTTGTATTGGGGACCTTTCATTCTCTGCACCTTATTCCAGGGGGTTGTATTGGGGACCCTTCATACTCTGCACCTTATTCCAGGGGGTTGTAGTGGGGACCCTTCATACCCTGCACCTTATTCCAAGGGGTTCTATTGGGGACCTTTCATACCCTGCACCTTATTCCAGGGGGTTATATTGGGGACCTTTCATTCTCTGCACCTTATTCCAGGGGGTTCTATTGGGGACCCTTCATACTCTGCACCTTATTCCAGGGGGTTGTATTGGGGACCTTTCATACCCTGCACCTTATTCCAGGGGGTTGTATTGGGGCCTCTTCATACTCTGCACCTTATTCCAGGGGGTTGTAGTGGGGACCTTTCATACCCTGCACCTTATTGCAGGGGGTTGTAGTGGGGACCCTTCATACCCTGCACCTTATTCCAGGGGGTTGTATTGGGGACCTTTCATACCCTGCACCTTATTCCAGGGGATTGTATTGGGGACCTTTCATACCCTGCACCTTATTCCAGGGGGTTGTATTGGGGACCTTTCATTCTCTGCACCTTATTCCAGGGGGTTGTATTGGGGACCTTTCATACCCTGCACCTTATTCCAGGGGGTTGTATTGGGGACCCTTCATACCCTGCACCTTATTCCAGGGGGTTGTAGTGGGGACCCTTCATACCCTGCACCTTATTCCAGGGGGTTGTATTGGGGACCTTTCATACCCTGCACCTTATTCCAGGGGGTTGTATTGGGGACCTTTCATACTCTGCACCTTATTCCAGGGGGTTGTATTGGGGACCTTTCATACTCTGCACCTTATTCCAAGGGGTTGTATTGGGGACCCTTCATACCCTGCACCGTATTCCAGGGGGTTGTATTGGGGCCTCTTCATACTCTGCACCTTATTCCAGGGGGTTGCATTGTGGACCCTTCATACTCTGCACTTTATTCCAGGGGGTTGCATTGGGGACCCTTCATACCCTGCACCTTATTCCAGGGAGTTATATTGGGGACCCTTCATACCCTGCACCTTATTCCAGGGAGTTATATTGGGGACCTTTCATACTCTGCACCTTATTTCAGGGGGTTGTATTGGGGACCTTTCATACTCTGCACCTTATTCCAGGGGGTTATATTGGGGACCTTTCATACCCTGCACCTTATTCCAGGGAGTTATATTGGGGACCTTTCATACCCTGCACCTTATTCCAGGGAGTTATATTGGGGACCTTTCATACCCTGCACCTTATTCCAGGGAGTTATATTGGGGACCTTTCATACTCTGCACCTTATTTCAGGGGGTTGTATTGGGACCCTTCATACTCTGCACCTTATTCCAGGGAGTTATATTGGGGACCTTTCATTCTCTGCACCTTATTCCAGGAGGTTCTATTGGGACCCTTCATACTCGGCACCTTATTCCAGGGGGTTGTATTGGGGACCCTTCATACTCAGCACCTTATTCCAGGGGGTTATATTGGGCACCCTTCATACCCTGCACCTTATTCTAGGGGGTTGTATTGGGGCCTCTTCATACTCAGCACCTTATTCCAGGAGGTTCTATTGGGGACCTTTCATACCCTGCACCTTATTCCAGGGGGTTATATTGGGCACCCTTCATACTCTGCACCTTATTCCAGGAGGTTCTATTGGGGACCTTTCATACTCTGCACCTTATTCCAGGGGGTTCTATTGGGGACCTTTCCTACCCTGCACCTTATTCCAGGGGCTCATATTGGGGACCTTTCATACTCTGCACCTTATTCCAGGGGGTTCTATTGAGGACCCTTCATACTCAGCACCTTATTCCAGGGGGTTGTATTGGGGACCTTTCATACCCTGCACCTTATTCCAGGGGGTTGTATTGTGGACCCTTCATACTCTGCACCTTATTCCAGGGGGTTGTATTGGGACCCTTCATACTCTGCACCTTATTCCAGGAGGTTCAATTGGGGCTTCTTCATACCCTGCACCTTATTCCAGAGGGTTCTATTGGGGACCCTTTATACTCAGCACCTTATTCCAGGGGGTTATATTGGGGACCCTTCATACTCTGCCCCTTATTCCAGGGGGTTCTATTGGGGCCTCTTCATACTCTGCACCTTATTCCAGGGGGTTGCATTGTGGACCCTTCATACTCTGCACCTTATTCCAGGGGGTTGCATTGGGGACCCTTCATACACTGCACCTTATTCCAGGGAGTTATATTGGGGACCTTTCATACTCTGCACCTAATTCCAGGGGGTTATATTGGGGACCTTTCATACTCTGCACCTTATTCCAGGGGGCTGTATTGGGGCCTCTTCATACTCAGCACCTTATTCCAGGAGGTTCTATTGGGGCTTCTTCATACCCTGCACCTTATTCCAGGAGGTTCTATTGGGGACCCTTCATACTCGGCACCTTATTCCAGGGGGTTGTATTGGGGACCTTCATACCCTGCACCTTATTCCAGGGGGTTGTATTGGGGCCTCTTCATACCCTGCACCTTATTTCAGGGGGTTGTATTGGGGACCCTTCATACTCTGCACCCTATTCCAGGGGGTTGTATTGGGGACCCTTCACACTCTGCACCTTATTCCAGGGGGCTGTATTGGGGACCCTTCATACTCTGCACCTTATTTCAGGGGGTTGTATTGAGGACCCTTCATACCCTGCACCTTATTCCAGGGGGCTGTATTGGGGACCCTTCATACTCTGCACCTTATTTCAGGGGGTTGTATTGAGGACCCTTCATACCCTGCACCTTATTCCAGGGGGCTGTATTGGGGACCCTTCATACCCTGCACCTTATTTCAGGGGGTTGTATTGGGGACCCTTCATACTCTGCACCTTATTTCAGGGGGTTGTATTGAGGACCCTTCATACCCTGCACCTTATTCCAAGGGGCTGTATTGGGGACCATTCATACTCTGCACCTTATTTCAGGGGGTTGTATTGAGGACCCTTCATACCCTGCACCTTATTTCAGGGGGTTGTATTGAGGACCCTTCATACCCTGCACCTTATTCCAGGGGGTTGTATTGTGGACCCTTCATACCCTGCACCTTATTCCAGGCGGTTGTATTGTGGACCCTTCATACTCTGCACTTTATTCCAAGGGGTAATATTTGGGCCCTTCATGCCCAAAACCAATTTCAGGGGTTGTATTGGGCCCCTTTATGCCCAGCACCATATTCCAAGGGGTTGTATTGGGCTCCTTCATACCCTACACCTTATTCCAGGGGGTTGTATTGGGGCCCCTCATGCCCAGCACCAAAATTTCAGGGGGTTGTATTGGGGCTCTTTCATACTCGGCATGATATTTAAGGGAGTTAAGGAGTATTGACTGCAACTTAGTCCTCCTTTCGCTGTGTTGTTCTGGGAAGCTCCCATTGGATGCTGGAACAATCGTGGTGAGAGTTCCTGAAGCCAATAGATAGCCTTTCCTCCTGCAGATGTTGTATTCATTGGAGGTCAGAGTTCTATGCAGATTCTTCATTGGAGGTCCGAGTTCTGTGCAGATTCTTCATTGGAGGTCCGAGTTCTGTGCAGATTCTTCATTGGAGGTCCGAGTTCTGTGCAGATTCTTCCATTGGAGGTCAGAGTTCTGTGCAGATTCTTCCATTGGAGGTCAGAGTTCTGTGCAGATTCTTCCATTGGAGGTCAGAGTTCTGTGCAGATTCTTCCATTGGTGGTCAGAGTTCTGTGCAGATTCTTCCATTGGAGGTCCGAGTTCTGTGCAGATTCTTCATTGGAGGTCAGAGTTCTGTGCAGATTCTTCCATTGGTGGTCAGAGTTCTGTGCAGATTCTTCCATTGGTGGTCAGAGTTCTGTGCAGATTCTTCCATTGGAGGTCCGAGTTCTGTGCAGATTCTTCCATTGGAGGTCCGAGTTCTGTGCAGATTCTTCATTGGAGGTCCGAGTTCTGTGCAGATTCTTCATTGGAGGTCAGACTTCTGTGCAGATTCTTCATTGGAGGTCAGACTTCTGTGCAGATTCTTCATTGGAGGTCCGAGTTCTGTGCAGGTTCTCCCATTTGGAGGTCAGCGCTTTGTGTATGTTCTTCCATTGGGTTGAGGTCAGAGCTTTGTGCATGTATTTCCATTGAAGGGCAGGGCTTTGTGCAGGTTGTTCCATTGGGTGAAGGTTGGTGCTTTGTGAAGGTTCTTCCATTGGGTGAAGGTCGGAGCTTTGTGAAGGTTCTTCCATTGGGGTGAGGTCAGAGCTTTGTGTAGGTTCTTCCATTGGGGTGAGGTCAGAGCTTTGTGTAGGTTCTTCCATTGGGTGGAGGTCAGAGCTTTGTGCAGGTTCTTCCATTGGGTGGAGGTTAGAGCTTTGTGCAGGTTCTTCCATTGGAGCTCAGAAATTTGTGCAGATTCTTCCATTGTAGGTTACAGCTTTGTGTAGGTTCTTCCACTGGGTGGAGGTTAGAGCTTTGTGCAGGTTCTTGCAGATCAGAGCTTTGTGCAGGTTCTTCCATTGGGTGGAGATCAGAGCTTTGTGCAGGTTCTTCCATAGGGTGGAGGTTAGAGCTTTGCGCAGGTTCTTCCATTGAGTTGAGGTCTGAGGTTTGTGCAGGCTATTCCATTGGAGGTCAGAGCTTTGTGAAGGTTCTTCCATTGGGTGGAGATCAGAGCTTTGTGCAGGTTCTTCCATTGGGTGGAGATCAGAGCTTTGTGAAGGTTCTTCCATTGGGTGGAGATCAGAGCTTTGTGCAGGTTCTTCCATTGGGTGAAGGTCGGAGCTTTGTGAAGGTTCTTCCATTGGGGTGAGGTCAGAGCTTTGTGTAGGTTCTTCCATTGGGTGGAGGTCAGAGCTTTGTGCAGGTTCTTCCATTGGGTGGAGGTCAGAGCTTTGTGCAGGTTCTTCCATTGGGGTGAGGTCAGAGCTTTGTGCAGGTTCTTCCATTGGGGTGAGGTCAGAGCTTTGTGTAGGTTCTTCCATTGGGTGGAGGTCAGAGCTTTGTGAAGGTTCTTCCATTGGGTGGAGGTCAGAGCTTTGTGCAGGTTCTTCCATTGGGTTGAGGTCAGAGCTTTGTGCAGGTTCTTCCATTGGGTGGAGGTTAGAGCTTTGTGCAGGTTCTTCCATTGGGTGGAGGTTAGAGCTTTGTGAAGGTTCTTCCATTGGGGTGAGGTCAGAGCTTTGTGTAGGTTCTTCCATTGGGTGGAGGTCAGAGCTTTGTGCAGGTTCTTCCATTGGGTTGAGGTCAGAGCTTTGTGCAGGTTCTTCCATTGGGTGGAAGTTAGAGCTTTGTGCAGGTTCTTCCATTGGAGCTCAGAAATTTGTGCAGATTCTTCCATTGGAGGTCCGAGTTCTGTGCAGATTCTTCCATTGGAGGTCAGAGTTCTATGCAGATTCTTCCATTGGAGGTCAGAGTTCTATGCAGATTCTTCCATTGGAGGTCAGAGTTCTGTGCAGATTCTTCCATTGGAGGTCAGACTTCTGTGCAGATTCTTCATTGGAGGTCAGCGCTTTGTGTATGTTCTTCCATTGGGTTGAGGTCAGAGCTTTGTGCATGTATTTCCATTGAAGGGCAGGGCTTTGTGCAGGTTGTTCCATTGGGTGAAGGTTGGTGCTTTGTGAAGGTTCTTCCATTGGGTGAAGGTCGGAGCTTTGTGAAGGTTCTTCCATTGGGGTGAGGTCAGAGCTTTGTGTAGGTTCTTCCATTGGGGTGAGGTCAGAGCTTTGTGTAGGTTCTTCCATTGGGTGGAGGTCAGAGCTTTGTGCAGGTTCTTCCATTGGGTTGAGGTCAGAGCTTTGTGCAGGTTCTTCCATTGGGTGGAGGTTAGAGCTTTGTGCAGGTTCTTCCATTGGAGCTCAGAAATTTGTGCAGATTCTTCCATTGTAGGTTACAGCTTTGTGTAGGTTCTTCCACTGGGTGGAGGTTAGAGCTTTGTGCAGGTTCTTGCAGATCAGAGCTTTGTGCAGGTTCTTCCATTGGGTGGAGATCAGAGCTTTGTGCAGGTTCTTCCATAGGGTGGAGGTTAGAGCTTTGCGCAGGTTCTTCCATTGAGTTGAGGTCTGAGGTTTGTGCAGGCTATTCCATTGGAGGTCAGAGCTTTGTGAAGGTTCTTCCATTGGGTGGAGATCAGAGCTTTGTGCAGGTTCTTCCATTGGGTGGAGATCAGAGCTTTGTGCAGGTTCTTCCATTGGGGTGAGGTCAGAGCTTTGTGCAGGTTATTCCATTGAGTTAAGGTCATAGCTTTGTGGATGTCAGAGCTTTTTGCTGGTTCTTACATTGGGTGAGGTCAGAGGTTTGTGCAAGTTCTTCCATTGGAGGTCAGAACTTTGTGTAGTTTCTTCTATTGGAGCTCAGAGCTTTGTGTGCGGGTTCTTCCGTTGGAGGTCAGAGCTTTGTGTAGGTTCTTCCATGGCAGGTCAAGGTTCTTCCATTGGGTGGAGATCAGAGGTTTGTGCAGGATCTTCCATTGGAGGTCAGAGCTTTGTGCAGGTTATTCCATTGGGGTGAGTTCGGAACTTTGTGTAGGTTCTTCCATTGGGGTGAGGTCAGAACTTTGTGTAGGTTCTTCCATTGGGTGAAGGTCGGGGATTTGTGCAGGTTCTTCCATTAGATGAAGGTTGGAGCTTTGTGCAGGTTCTTCCATTGGGGTGACGTCAGAGCTTTGTGTAGGTTCTTCCATTGGGTGAAGGTCGGAGCTTTGTGCAGGTTCTTCCATTGGGGTGAGGTCGGAACTTTGTGCAGGTTCTTCCATTGGGTGAAGGTCGGAGCTTTGTGCAGGTTCTTCCATTGGGTGAAGGTCGGAGCTTTGTGCAGGTTCTTCCATTGGGTGAACGTCGGAGCTTTGTGCAGGTTATTCCATTGGGGTGAGGTCGGAACTTTGTGTAGGTTCTTCCATTGGGGTGAGGTCGGAACGTTGTGTAGGTTCTTCCATTGGGTGAAGGTCGGAGCTTTGTGCAGGTTCTTCCATTGGATGAAGGTCGGAGCTTTGTGCAAGTTCTTCCATTGGGGTGAGGTCAGAGCTTTGTGCAAGTTCTTCCATTGGGGTGAGGTCAGAGCTTTGTGCAAGTTCTTCCATTGGGGTGAGGTCAGAGCTTTGTGCAAGTTCTGCCATTGGGGTGAGGTCAGAGCTTTGTGCAAGTTCTTCTACTGGGGTGAGGTCAGAGCTTTGTGCAAGTTCTTCCATTGGGGTGAGGTCAGAGCTTTGTGTAGGTTCTTCCATTGGGGTGAGGTCAGAGCTTTGTGTAGGTTCTTCCATTGGGGTGAGGTCAGAGCTTTGTGTAGGTTCTTCCATTGGGGTGAGGTCAGAGCTTTGTGTAGGTCATTCCATTGGGTGAAGGTCGGAGCTTTGTGCAGGTTCTTCCATTGGGTGAAGGTCGGAGCTTTGTGCAGGTTCTTCCATTGGGGTGAGGTCAGAGCTTTGTGTAGGTTCTTCCATTAGGCTGAGGTCAGAGTTTTGTGTGGGTTCTTCCATTGGATGAAGGTTGGAGCTTTGTGCAGGTTCTTCCATTGGGTGAAGGTCGGAGCTTTGTGCAGGTTCTTCCATTGGGGTGAGGTCAGAGCTTTGTGTAGGTTCTTCCATTGGGTGAAGGTCAGAACTTTGTGCAGGTTCTTCCATTGGGCTGAGGTCAGAGTTTTGTGTGGGTTCCTCCATTGGATGAAGGTCGGAGCTTTGTGCAGGTTATTCCATTAGGCTGAGGTCAGAGCTTTGTGTAGGTTCTTCCATTGGGCTGAGGTCAGAGCTTTGTGTAGGTTCTTCCATTGGGCTGAGGTCAGAGCTTTTGTGCAGGTTATTCCATTGGGCTGAGGTCAGAGCTTTGTGCAGGTTATTCCATTAGGCTGAGGTCAGAGTTTTGTGTGGGTTCCTCCATTGGGTGAAGGTCGGAGCTTTGTGCAGGTTCTTCCATTAGGCTGAGGTCGGAGCTTTGTGTAGGTTCTTTCATTAGGCTGAGGTCAGAGCTTTGTGTGGGTTCTTCCATTAGGCTGAGGTCAGAGCTTTGTGCAGGTTCTTCCATTAGGCTGAGGTCAGAGTTTTGTGTGGGTTCTTCCATTGGGGTGATGTCAGAGCTTTGTGTGGGTTCTTCCATTGGGGTGAGGTCAGAGCTTTGTGTAGGTTCTTCCATTAGGCTGAGGTCAGAGCTTTGTGTAGGCTCTTCCATTAGGCTGAGGTCAGAGCTTTGTGTGGGTTCCTCCATTAGGCTGAGGTCAGAGCTTTGTGTGGGTTCCTCCATTAGGCTGAGGTCAGAGCTTTGTGTAGGTTCTTCCATTAGGCTGAGGTCAGAGCTTTGTGTAGGTTCTTCCATTGGGCTGAGGCCAGAGTTTTGTGTAGGTTCCTCCATTGGGCTGAGGTCAGAGCTTTGTGCAGGTTCTTCCATTAGGCTGAGGTCAGAGTTTTGTGTGGGTTCTTCCATTGGGGTGAGGTCAGAGCTTTGTGTAGGTTCTTCCATTAGGCTGAGGTCAGAGCTTTGTGTGGGTTCCTCCATTAGGCTGAGGTCAGAGTTTTGTGTGGGTTCTTCCATTGGAGTGAGGTCAGAGCTTTGTGTAGGTTCTTCCATTAGGCTGAGGTCAGAGCTTTGTGTGGGTTCCTCCATTAGGCTGAGGTCAGAGCTTTGTGTGGGTTCCTCCATTAGGCTGAGGTCAGAGCTTTGTGTAGGTTCTTCCATTAGACTGAGGTCAGAGCTTTGTGTAGGTTCCTCCATTGGGCTGAGGTCAGAGTTTTGTGTGGGTTCCTCCATTAGGCTGAGGTCAGAGCTTTGTGTGGGTTCCTCCATTAGGCTGAGGTCAGAGTTTTGTGTGGGTTCTTCCATTGGAGTGAGGTCAGAGCTTTGTGTAGGTTCTTCCATTAGACTGAGGTCAGAGCTTTGTGTAGGTTCTTCCATTGGGCTGAGGTCAGAGTTTTGTGTAGGTTCCTCCATTGGGCTGAGGTCAGAGTTTTGTGTGGGTTCCTCCATTGGGCTGAGGTCAGAGTTTTGTGTGGGTTCTTACAATACTGTCTTGAGCAAACACAGACCAAAAAATGATCTGATAGTTGTGATCTTGTGAAGAAATCACCATGATTATATATGGGATGATTTCTTATAGTCTGTGAAAACCAGTTGCCAAGTAAGACGATTGATAGAGAATAACACTTCCTGAATTCTTGGTGCTCCAAGTTCATTGGACTTTCATGTGTTTTTTCTGACTCAGAATTCATATTGATTCTCTGCACATTAACATAGCAAGAGACGCCAAAGCTTGGAGTTCCAAAAATCCTACAGGTCATGAATGCAGCATTAGAGCAAAAAGTATGCTTCCATGTAGATGTACGAATGCTCCATATTGTATTCAGACTAGCTGTATTTCCTTTTTTATTTTTCTTATTTGAAGGCCAATAAAAAAACCAGAAGAAAAGGCGAGCATTCCCAACTACGCAAGGCTGGAATGAAACCCAAAGCCAGAACTGCCAAGCAAAGGAAGGAAATGTCAGAGAAGATTCTGAACCTCACCATGGAGATCATTTCTGTCCTGGCTGGAGAGGTGAGGGATTCTGGGAGTGTCACATGACCAGGAATGGGCTTGTGTACCCAAGGCATGGACTGTATGCCTCCTAAATTCTGTAGAAGTTTGCCCAGTGCCTCCATCTTTGATGCCCCCTTAATCAGTTGTAATGGTCAGGCGCTAAACCGAGTTGAGACTTGATAGCCACATATTGCTTGCAATAGTGAGTGCTTATTGGTCAGCACTGGCCATATGATCGTACTGATCAATAAGAATCCTTTTTGCTTTGGGCCCTGCCCCAGAAGAAAGGGGCCTCAAGGAGTGTGGTCACTGTTTTTTCCTTTTGTGGTAAAAGCAAGAAAGCATAAACTTCTGTAGTGTATTCCGTGCTTTTACTAACCTAGAATGCTGTATCTACAGAGTATTACAGATCTACATACAACACATGCACACGCTACCTAACCTTCCTAGAGGAAGAGCATGGACAATGGTCTGTGTACAATACACAGCTCGGGTTATAGTGCTTCACCATAGGCAACCAAGGCTCCCGGCTATGCAGGTGATTGCAAGAAATCGATTTTTATCGTCATCCCCAGGTGATGTTTTTTATGGTACAGACCTTCCTGGTTGTTATGGAGTTCACCCCCACCCCCTCCACAGATCTTCCTGGTTGCTATGGAGCATCCCCCGGCCCAGATCTTCCTGGTTGTTATGCACCCCCCCCCCCCCCCCACAGACCTTCCTGGTAGCTATGGAGCCCCTCCCTCCACAGATCTTCCTGGTAGTTATGGAGCATCCCCTGGCCCAGACCTTCCTGGTTGTTATGCACCCCCCCCCCCCTACAGACCTTCCTGGTAGCTATGGAGCCCCCCCTCCACAGATCTTCCTGGTAGTTATGGAGCATCCCCTTGCACAGACCTTCCTGGTTGTTATGGAGCCCCCCCCCCCTACAGACCTTCTTGGTTGTTATGGAGCCCCCCCTACAGACCTTCCTGGTAGTTATGGCACCCCCCCCCTTCCACAGACGTTCCTGGTTGTTATGGAGCCCCCCCCCCTTTCACAGATCTTCCTGGTAGTTATGGAGCATCCCCTTGCACAGATCTAACTGGTTGTTATGGAGCCCCCCCTCCCCCCTAAAGACATTCCTGGTTGTTATGGAGCCCCCCTACATTCCCCAACCCAAACTCTAGATGGCGCTGTTGTCTCATTCATGCCATAGGTCAAATATGTCAAAAGGTCAGGCTGTTGACCTTTATTGATAGCCTGGGTGTAGCATTTAACCAGAACTCCTTCACAGTCGCTTGACCAGTGTTGACCAATGAGCAGTTGTCTCTGCTCGTGTCATGCTGTTATACACCCACCGACGTTGTGTAGTGATGTTTTAAAGTTGTGGGCAGTTATACTGGCTGCAGAGGGTGTTGGAAGATGGGGTCCATAGAAGGTACATGCAGCTGGGACAGAAGGGGTGGGTGGGTGTTGGAAGAGAGGGTCCATAGAAGGTACATGCAGCTGGGAGGGGTGGGGAGGGTGTTGGAAGACGGGGTCCATAGAAGGTGTATGCAGCTGGGTCGGGAGAGGTTGGGAGGGCGTTGGAAGACGGGGTCCATAAAAGGTACATGCAGATGGGATGGGAGGGGTGGGTAGGGTGTTGGAAGACGGGGTCCATACAAGGTATATGCAGATGGGACCGGAGGGATGAGTAGGGTGTTGGGAGACGGGGTCCATAGAAGGTGTATGCAGCTGGGATGGGAGGGGTGGGTAGGGTGTTGGAAGACGGGGTCCATAAAAGGTGTATGCAGCTGGGTCGGGAGAGGTTGGGAGGGCGTTGGAAGACGGGGTCCATAAAAGGTACATGCAGATGGGATGGGAGGGGTGGGTAGGGTGTTGGAAGACGGGGTCCATACAAGGTATATGCAGATGGGACCGGAGGGATGAGTAGGGTGTTGGGAGACGGGGTCCATAGAAGGTATATGCAGCTGGGACGGGAGGGGTGGGTAGGGTGTTGGAAGACCGGGTACAAGCAGCTGGGACCGAAGGGGTGGGTGTTGGAAGACGGGGTCCATAGAAGGCACATGCAGATGAGATGGGAGGGGTGGGAAGGGTGTTGGAAGACAGGGTCCATAGAAGGCACATGCAGATGGGATCGGAGGGGTGAGTAGGGTGTTGGGAGACGGGGTCCATAGAAGGTACATGAAGGTGGGACTGGAGGGGTGAGTAGGGTGTTGGGAGACGGGGTCCATAGAACATACATGCAGCTGGGACCAGAGGGTTGGGGAGGGTGTTGGGAGACGGGGTCAATAGAATGTACATGCAGCTGGGACCGGTGGGGTGGGGAGGGTGTTGGGAGACGGGGTCCATAGAAGGTACTGTACATGCAGCTAGGACCGGAGGGCTGGGGAGGGTGTTGGGAGACGGGGTCCATAGAAGCTACATGCAGCTGGGACCGGAGGGGTGGGGAGAGTGTTGGAAGACGGGGTCCATAGAAGATACATGCAGCTGGGACCGGAGGGGTGGGTAGGGCATTGGAAGATGGGGTCTATAGAAGGTACATGCAGCTGGGACGGGAGGGGTGGGTAGGGCGTTGGAAGACGGGGTCCATAGAAGGTACATGCAGCTGGGACGGGAGGGTGTTGTGAGTTCACTTTTTCATTTGTTTGTGAAAAGGTGAACTGACCCTGTAGACCAATAGCCAGCGGTCCGTGGTGCTCCATAGCAGTCTATGGTTATCTATAGTACTACATGGTGTTCCATAGCCCTCAGTGGTGATTCATAGTACTCCATAGAGCTCTATAGCGCTCCGTGGTGCTCCATGGGTGTTTGTAGAGTAGCCATTCCTATGTAAAATGAAAGCAACTTGAATTTTGTGTCCCACAACTGTACTGTAAGAATCTCCCTCGCTGCTGATTTGCTTCCCTGAATCTGGTGGGCGAAGGAACGATCGCTCTATATGTGGAGATGTTATCATCATGTCTTCTTGTCTAGGAGTGTACGGTCATGACAAAGTCTGGTGAGCCTGTCATCCATGGGAACTACCCACCAGCCCCAGGAGGTCCAGTATCAGCATCTGTAGCACAGACTCTGAAACAGGAGAGGCAAAGCGACCAGAAGATCCTGGATCTCACCTTC
Source organism: Glandirana rugosa (assembly GCA_018402905.1). Taxonomy (NCBI): domain Eukaryota; kingdom Metazoa; phylum Chordata; class Amphibia; order Anura; family Ranidae; genus Glandirana; species Glandirana rugosa. The sequence goes on from BLSH010134893.1 coordinate 74,659, forward strand.
CGAATCATCCAGCTGCTAACCGGAGAGGTGAAGTTCTGGGATGTATCTTTGGATGGTTGGGGATGTGCCGGGGAGGTGAGGTTCTGGGATGTATCTTTGGATGGTCGGGGAGGGGAGGTTCTGGGGTGTATCATTAGATGGGGATGTGCTGGGATGGTGAGGTTTTGGGTTGTATCTTTGGGTGTATGGGGATGTTCCGGGGTGGTGAGGTTCTGAAATGTATCTTTGGATGGTTGGGGATGTGCTGGGATGGTGAGGTTCTGGGATGTATCTTTGGATTCTTGGGAATGTGCCGGGATGGTGAGGTTCTGGGATGTATCTTTCGATTCTTGGGAATGTGCTGGGATGGTGAGGTTCTGGGATGTATCTTTGGATGGTAGGGGATGTGCCGGGGAGGTGAGGTTCTGGGATGTATCTTTTGGATGGTTGGGGATGTGCTGGGATGGTGAGGTTCTGGGATGTATCTTTGGATTCTTGGGAATGTGCCGGGATGGTGAGGTTCTGGGATGTATCTTTAGATGGTGATGGTTGGGAATGTGCCGGGATAGTGAGGTTCTGGGATGTATCTTTGGATGGTGATGGTTTGGGATGTGCTGAGTTGGTGAGGTTCTGGGATGTATCTATGGATGGTTCGGGATGTGCCGGGATAGTGAGGTTCTGGGATGTATCTTTGGATGGTGATGGTTGGGGATGTGCCGGGGTGGTGAGGTTCTGGGATGTATATTTGGATGGTGATGGTTGGGGATGTGCCATGGAGGTGAGGTTCTGGGATGTATCTTTGGATGGTCAGGGAGGGGATGTTCTGGGGTGTATCATTAGATGGGGATGTGCTTGGATGGTGAGGTTTTGGGTTGTATTTTTGGGTGTATGGGGATGTCCCAGGGTGGTGAGGTTCTGGGATGTATCTTTGGATGGTTGGGGATGTACTGGGGTGGTGAGGTTCTATGATGTATCATGGGATGGCGATGGTTGGGGATGTGCCAGGGAGGTGAGGTTCTGGGATGTATCTTTGGATGGTCGGGGAGGGGAGGTTCTGGGGTGTATCATTAGATGGGGATATGCTGGGATGGTGAGGTTTTGGGTTGTATCTTTGCGTGTATATGGATGTTCCGGGGTGGTGAGGTTCTGGGATGTATCTTTGGATGGTTGGGGATGTGCCGGGGTGGTGAGGTTTTGGGATGTATCTTTGGGTGGTTGGGGATGTGCTGGGATGGTGAGGTTCTGGGATGTATCTTTGGATGGTCGGGGAGGTGAGGTTCTGGGATGTATCTTTTGGATGGTTGGGGATGTGCTGGGATGGTGAGGTTCTGGGATGTATCTTTGGATTCTTGGGAATGTGCTGGGATGGTGAGGTTCTGGGATGTATCTTTAGATAGTGATGGTTGGGAATGTGCTGGGATAGTGAGGTTCTGGGATGTATCTTTGGATGGTGTTGGTTTGGGATGTGCCGAGTTGGTGAGGTTCTGGGATGTATCTATGGATGGTTCGGGATGTGCCGGGATAGTGAGGTTCTGGGATGTATCTTTGGATGGTGATGGTTGGGGATGTGCCGGGGTGGTGAGGTTCTGGGATGTATATTTGGATGGTTGGTGATGTGGAGAGGTTCTGGGATGTATCTTTGGATGGTCATGGTTGGGGATGTGCCGGGGTGGTGAGGTTCTGGGATGTATCTTTGGGTGGTGATGGTTGGAGATGTGCCGGGGTGGTGAGGTTCTGGGATGTATCTTTGGATGGTGATGGTTGGGGAGGTGAGGTTCTGGGATGTATCTTTGGATGGTTGGTGATGTGGAGAGGTTCTGGGATGTATCTTTGGATGGTTGGTGATGTGGAGAGGTTCTGGGATGTATCTTTGGATGGTCATGGTTGGGGATGTGTCGGGATGGTGAGGTTCTGGGATGTATATTTGGATGGTGATGGTTGGGGATGTGCCGGGGTGGTGAGGTTCTGGGATGTATCTTTGGGTGGTGATGGTTGGAGATGTGCCGGGGTGGTGAGGTTCTGGGATGTATCGTTGGATGGTGATGGTTGGGGAGGTGAGGTTCTGGGATGTATCTTTGGATGGTGATGTGCCGGAATGGTGACCGTGTCATTGTGTGTCTTAGGGCCCCGGAAGTGGTGAGGATTCCACTAGGTGCCATGTTGGGAAAGGGAAGAACAAAGGTGTGCACAAAAGTGTGATAGTGGAGAGGAGCCGACCTTCCACCTCCCAGGGTAAGAGGCGTTTGACTTTTCATCTTCATGGAGTCGTACAATGTGTAGACGTTACTTGAAAACCTTCTCTTTGTGTTCTTCTCTATTCCAGGTGCAAGGCTGGCTGAGGAGATCATTTCCGGGGATGCTAACGTTTATAGGGGTGCAGATCACATTAATAAGGATGAGGTGGCCAGCCACAAGGGGGAAATGATCACCGAATCGGGAACCTACGTCCAGACGGTTAATAAACCCTTTAGGGTTCAGAACATCAAAGACGAGTTAAGCGCAGAGGACAATATGGACGACCCGGATCCCGCAGAGTTCACGGCTATCCGTATCAAGGAAGAATCAGCATCTTGTGAAGATGGGAATGCCATGGACAACACGCAGTTCTTGTCCGTAAAGATCAAAGAGGAGTCTGTCTCCGGAGATGAAGGAAATCCGAGCTATCCTGAAACCTATACAACCCCAAAATACAAGAAACGCAGCTACACGCCTACATACCACGCTGAAGATACCGACTCTGGAGGAGACGACAATGATTCTAACATGTACACCCCAGCTGACTATGAGCAGTACCCGGCTACCCACACCGAACCCCCTCCAATGCTCTTCCCAAACAGTGGTGGCCCTGTGGACTTCTTAGGGTTTGATGACAACAGTAACTTGGATACGGATGTAAACGCTCTAATAAAACACGCGCATACGAAATTCTCATTCGCCCCAATTGAGGGAGGATCAGGCTCTGAGGAAGATGAGCCGGTTCTAGAGCCTGAAATCCAACATCCACCCCAAGACGACACCCCCCAAAAATCAGCTCCCAGTACCGAGGAGCCCAATTCAGGCGAGGAAGGAACGAGTGAAGAGGCGACCGTCACCTCCACCAAGAAAGACCGCACGCTGAAGACGTACACGTGCTCGGAATGTCAGGAGTGCTTCGTCAGGCGATCAGACTTCGCCAATCACCGGAGAGATCACCGGAGGGAGAGACTGACCTGCCCAGAGTGCGGGAAGGTATTCGCCAACAAGCCGACCCTTCTCAACCACCTGACCGGTCACACCGGAGAGAAACCGTATTCCTGTTCTGTATGTGGCAAATGTTTTACTCGAAATAGCAATCTGATCGTCCATCAGGCCACCCACATAGAGCGGAGCCCCTTCACCGCCCTGAACGTCACAGATATGCTGGTCAAGCAGATCCTGTGAGATGGATCACCGTTGGATCTTGTCGTGGAAGAAGCCATTTCTAACATACAGACACCTATTAATATTTGACCTTGTTTACCGGAGTCCCCACCCCCTTTGTGACCTCGTGGACAGTAGCATGTGCGTCTTGTCTGTCAGTCCCCGCCCCTTTCCCCAATTTATGCAATATTCTCACCGTGGCATCAGGGAGACTAACCATCGAAAATCTTGTTTCCGTTTTTCCAAGGGTGTTTTCCTTCGTGTTACGTGGCCAAAGTCTTCGAACTCGAGTATTTGTCTTTCCAGGAAGGATCTCTGTGCCAATTGGCCGAGGCCCGCTAAGCCCCGAGCCGATACGAGGGCCGCCACCCCCCGCCTGGAAAACGGCCATCTTTTTGTTTCTTCTCATTTGTATCGTATATAACGGGACTATTGCAAACGATTCACAAAAATGTTTGAGGATACTTATTTTTTTATTTCCAAAAAATAAAAGCGGACGTTCGCCTGGGCCGAGGAGCGTTCAACGAGGACGAAAGTTGAAGATTTTTTTTTTTTTTTTCCTGCAATTCCATCTTATAATTTTTTTCATATTGAAAATAACTAAAATGTCTTAATTAAAGGCTGTTAATTAACCACCTGACGATATCTGGATGCGTGCTGACGCTTGCTATGTGACGATAATTTCTGACCATCCCCCCCATCTTTCTTGTCCCTTGTTGAGAGATGACATCTTTTTAAACCTGAAGATCTCTGTCATGGCAAGCCATTGTCTCTGATTTTATTTCTGCGTTCACCTGTAACCTGCGATACCATTTCCCCATTTTGTCCTGCCATATTTTATTTTTAGTAATGGGCTGGAATGAATAAATATATATACTGCCTTGTTAGCAGCCGTGCATGATACCAGCGGCCTGTGTCTGTCTTCTTTGTGTCTGTACTAGGGCCCCCCTGCCGGCCTCTCCTCCCATTTGTACGGATTGGGTGCTGTATGACTCTAATAGGGATCAGTCAGAAAAGTAAAGGGGGGGGGGGGCGCCATTGCTGACCTCTGCTATAGTCAATGCTGGTTCCCTAACATTAAAACCATGCTTGTTCAGGGTCTCTGACTAAAGCCCTGGTGCCCGACTTACATTCCAAGAGCCACATATGGCTCTTTGGTGTTTGAAATGTGGCCCTTGGGCCCCTGCAGTCAATAATGGAAACTTAGTTTGTAAGGAGACCTTCAATACCAGTAATCCCTTGCAGTTTATAATATTATGTCCCTAGCCTCTGATTGTCTCCTATATCATGAAATAAGTTGCCAACCACCTCTGTAGAACGGTCTCTGACCGTTTCCTCTAGTAAGTCTTTATCTATGATGGTCTTCTGCAGAACGGTCTCTGACAATTTCCTCTAGTAAGTTTTCAGTCTCTGACCATTTCTTCTAGTAAGTCTTCTTCTATGATGGTCTTCTGTAGAACAGTCTCTGACCATTTCCACTAGTGAGTCTTCATCTATCACAGTCCTCTGTAGAACAGTCTCTGACCATTTCCTCTAGTAGGTCTTCATCTATGACGTACTTTCTGTAGAACGGTCTCTGACCATTTCCTCTAGTGAATATTCATCTAAGATGGTCTTCTGTAGAACATTCTCTGACCATTTCCTCTAGTAAGTCTTCATCTATGATGGCCTTCTGTAGAACAGTCTCTGACCATTTCCTCTATTAACTTCATCTATGATGGTCTTCTGTAGAACATTCTCTGACCATTTCCTCTAGTGAGTTTTCATCTATGACGGACTTTCTGTAGAACGGTCTCTGACCATTTTCCTCTAGTGAGTCTAAATCTATGACGTACTTTCTGTAGAACGGTCTCTGACCATTTCCTCTAGTGAATTTTCATCTAAGATGGTCTTCTGTAGAACATTCTCTGACCATTTCCTCTAGCAAGTCTTCATCTATGATGGTCTTCTGTAGAACAGTCTCTGACCATTTCCTCTATTAACTTCATCTATGATGGTCTTCTGTAGAACATTCTCTGACCATTTCCTCTAGCAAGTCTTCATCTAAGATGGTCTTCTGTAGAATATTCTCTGACCATTTCCTCTATTGTCTTCATCTATGATGGTCTTCTGTAGCACAATCTCTGACCATTTCCTCTATTGTCTTCATCTATGACGGTCTTCTGTAGAACAGTCTCTGACCATTTCCTCTAGTGAGTCTAAATCTATGACAGACTTTCTGTAGAACAGTCTCTGACCATTTCCTCTATTGTCTTCATCTATGATGGTCTTCTGTAGCACAGTCTCTGACCATTTCCTTTATTGTCTTCATCGATGATGGTCTCTGACAACTTTTCATATTCTTCTTATAGGTGACAGACTGTGCACCATGGGCATAGCTCTGTCCATCTCTAGGCCCCCAGAGAAAAATCCTGAAGATCGCCATCCCTCTGACTCTCCAGGAAAAAATATAAAAAGTCCCCCCCCCCCCCTCTGTGGCTGCTGACACTCAGGAACAAGATGTGTACTATGTACTGAGATTTATGTTTGGAACAATCCAGACACAAGACTGAGCAGCTACCTCTACAGTGCTAACAGTTTATTGAAATACACAGTGCAAAAAGGGGAGGTCGGTTCCTACAAATACAAAATGTAAAACCATAGATAAATATTTCCGTGTTCGTTCATTTTCCATGTTGTAGCCAAGAAAACCTTTGCCATCCCTGAAATGTGTCACCGAGGGGTTGATTTACTAAAGGAGGGGAAGACCTGCTGATTTCTATCATCCAATCATGTGCAGGCAAAAAGGCTGTTTTTTTTATTTCCCTTGCATGTCCTCCCCAGATCTCCAGCGAGTGTGGTTGCAGTGCACAGTGGATTTGCCTTTAGTAAATAAACCCCAATGTTTTCCTGGAATGGACTTCGATAGGTCACTCTGGCATCCATGTGGGAATGTAGAAGACAGTAAAAGTCCAATGAATGGGAAGTATTGCCCTGGTATAGATCAGGTGTAAGGCCACATCTAGATTATGACGGACAGATATGGGTGCTGTATGGAGGATACAGATCTGGTGACTTACTGAATAAAAGAAATTAATGGGTGAGGGGCTTACAATGAAAAGTTTGGCTTTGGGGGGGGGGGGTCGGGGTTGAGACTTTGAAGGGGGGTCCAACACACACATTTATATAGCTCAACTATAAAGATTGGCAGCCTTTTATCTCACAAAGTAGGGCACAGAAGGCAGATATGAGTATAGGGTTGGGAGGAACGGTCATTTTAGCTTGAAGTATTCAGAATTTTCATGTTTTGGGGGAAAGAGAATGCTTCTTCCTGGCTTACAATCTATGGAGTGTAATTAAATCCGGAGAGTTTTTATTACTCAACTTAGGGTTTCTTTTATAGTAAGGATGGATAAGCTGAGGCATCCAATACCCCATGAGGTAGTCATTGCAGAATCAATAATGGAACTTAGGAAAGTTCTTACAGCTAATAATCTCTACACATAATTATTGCAGAATAGCTTCATTCTGATCTAGGAAATTGACCTCCTGTAGACAAAAACTGCTGGAGTCAGTGAGAGGCCAAACTGTGTGACTGGTCTTGTGGTTGGGCAATGATTCTAGAGGGGATGGTTGGGTCCTGTCTGCTGTATGACTGGTCTTGTGGTTGGGCAATAATTCTAGAGGGGATGGTTGGGTCCTGTCTGCTGTATGTCTGGTCTTGTGGTTGGTTGGGTCCTGTCTGCTGTATGACTGGTCTTGTGGTTGGGCAATAATTCTAGAGGGGATGGTTGGGTCCTGTCTGCTGTATGACTGGTCTGGTGGTTGGGCAATGATTCTAGAGGGGCTGGTGGGGTCCTGTCCCCTGTATGACTGGTCGGGTGGTTGGGCAATGATTGTAGAGGGGTTGGCCGGGTCCTGTCTGGTGGTTGGGTGATGATTCTAGAGGGACTGATTGGGTCCTGGCCACTGTATGACTGGTCTGGTGGTTGGGCAATGATTCTAGAGGGGCTAGTCGGGTCCTGTCCGCTGTATGACTGGCCTTGTGGTTGGGCAATAAATCTAGAGGGACTGGTTGGGTCCTGTCTGCTGTATGACTGGTCTGGTGGTTGGGCAATGATTCTAGGGGGACTGGTTGGGTCCTGTCTGCTGTATGACTGGTCTTGTGGTTGGGCAATGATTCTAGAAGGGTGGGTCGGATTCTGTCCGCTGTATGACTGGTCTGGTGGTTGGGTCCTGTCCGCTGTATTACTGGTCTGGTGGTTGGGCAATGAATCTAGAGGGGCTGGTCGGGTCTTGTCTGCTGTATGACTGGTTTGGTGGTTGGGCAATCATTCTAGAGGGGCTGGTGGGGTCCTGTCCGCTGTATGACTGGTCTGATGGTTGGGTAATGATTGTAGAGGGGCTGGTCGGGTCCTTTACGCTGTATGACTGGTCTGGTGGTTGGGCAATGATTCTAGAGGGAGTGGTCGAGTTCTGTCACTGTATGACTGGTCTTGTGGTTGGGCAATGATTATAGAGTGACTGATCGGATCCTGGCAGCTGTATGACTTGTCTGGTGGTTGGGCAATGATTCTAGAGGGGCTGGTTGGCTCCTGTCCGCTGTATGACTGGTCTTGTGGTTGGGCAATGATTCTAGAGGGGCTGGTTGGATCCTGTCTGCTGTATGACTGGTCTTGTGGTTGGGCAATAGATCTAGAGGGGCTGGTTGGCTCCTGTCCGCTGTATGACTGGTCTTGTGGTTGGCCAATGATTCTAGAGGGGCTGGTCGGGTCCTGTCCGCTGTATGACTGCTCTGGTGGTTGGGCAATCATTCTAGAGGGGCTGGTGGGGTCCTGTCCGCTGTATGACTGGTCTGGTGGTTGGGTAATGATTGTAGAGGGGCTGGTCGGGTCCTTTCCGCTGTATGACTGGTCTGGTGGTTGGGTAATGATTGTAGAGGGGCTGGTCGGGTCCTTTCCGCTGTATGACTGGTCTGGTGGTTGGGCAATGATTCTAGAGGGAGTGGTCGAGTTCTGTCCCTGTATGACTGGTCTTGTGGTTGGGCAATGATTATAGAGGGACTGATCGGGTCCTGTCCGCTGTATGACTGATCTGGTGGTTGGGCAATGATTCTAGAGGGGTTGGTCAAGTTCTGTCCGCTGTATGACTGGTCTTCTGGTTGGGCAATAAATCTAGAGGGACTGGTTGGGTCCTGTGGGCTGTATGACTGATCTGGTGGTTGGGCAATGAATCTAGAGGGGCTGGTCGGGTCTTGTCCACTATATGACTGGTTTGGTGGTTGGGCCATCATTCTAGGTGGACTGGTTGGGTCCTGTCCACTGTATGACTGGTCTTGTGGTTGGGCAATGATTCTAGAGGGGCTGGTCGGGTCCTGTCCACTGTATGATTGGTCTTGTGGTTGGACAATGATTCTAGAGGGGATGGTCAGGTCCTGTCTGCTGTATGGCTGGTCTTGTGGTTAGGCAATAAATCTAGAGGGACTGGTTGGGTCCTTCCCGTTGTATGACTTCTTGTGGTTGGGCAATAAATCTAGAGGGACTGGTTGGGTCCTGTCTGCTGTATGACTGGTCTTGTGGTTGGGCAATGATTCTAGAGGGGCTGGTCGGGTCCTGTCCGCTGTATGACTGTTCTGGTGGTTGGGCAATGATTCTAGAGGGGTTGGTCGAGTTCTGTCCGCTGTATGACTGGTCTTGTGGTTGGGCAATAAATCTAGAGGGACTGGTCGGGTCCTGTCCGCTGTATGACTGGTCTGGTGGTTGGGCAATAGATCTAGAGGGGCTGGTTGGCTCCTGTCCGCTGTATGACTGGTCTTGTGGTTGGGCAATGATTCTAGAGGGGCTGGTCGGGTCCTGTCCGCTGTATGACTGCTCTGGTGGTTGGGCAATGATTCTAGAGGGACTGATTGGGTCCTGTCTGCTGTATGACTGGTCTTGTGGTTGGCCAATAATTCCAGAGGGGCTGGTTGGGTCCTGTCTGCTGTATGAATGGTCTGGTCTTCTGGTTGGGCAATGATTCTAGGAGGGCGGGTCGGATTCTGTCCGCTGTATGGCTGTTCTGGTGGTTGGGCAATGATTTTAGAGGGGCTGGTGGGGTCCTGTCTGCTGTATGACTGGTCTGGTGGTTGGGTTATCATTCTAGAGGGACTGATCGGGTCCTGGCAGCTGTATGACTGGTCTTGTGGTTGGGCAATAAATCTAGAGGGACTGGTTGGGTCCTGTCTGCTGTATGACTGGTCTGGTGGTTGGGCAATGATTCTAGAGGGGTTGGTCGAGTTCTGTCCGCTGTATGACTGGTCTTGTGGTTGGGCAATAATTCTAGAGGGGCAGCCTGGGTCCTGTCCGCTGTATGACTGGTCTTGTAGTTGGGCAATAAATCTAGAGGGACTGGCTGGGTCCTGTCCGCTGTATGACTGGTCTTGTGGTTGGGCAATAAATCTAGAGGGGTTGGTCAGGTCCTGTCCGCTGTATGACTGGTCTTGTGGTTGGGCAATAAATCTAGAGGGGTTGGTCAGGTCCTGTCCGCTGTATGACTGGTCTGGTGGTTGGGCAATGATTCTAGAGGGACTGATTGGGTCCTGGCAGCTGTATGACTGGTCTGTTGGCTGGGCAATGATTCTAGAGGGGCAGGTCGGGTCCTGTCCGCTGTATGTCTGGTCCTGTGGTTGGGCAATCATTCTAGAGGGACTGGTTGGGTCCTGTCTGCTGTATGACTGGTCTTGTGGTTGGGCAATAATTCTAGAGGGGCTGGTTGGGTCCTGTCCACTGTATGACTGGTCTGGTGGTTGGGCAATGATTCTAGAAGGGCAGGTCGGATTCTGTCCGCTGTATGACTGGTCTGGTGGTTGGGTAATGATTCTAGAGGGGCTGGTTGGGTCCTGTCTGCTGTATGACTGGTCTTGTGAATGGGCAATGATTCTAGAGGGGCTGGTTAGGTCCTGTCCGCTGTATGACTGGTCTTGTGGTTGGGCAATGATTCTAGAGGGACTGATCGGGTCCTGGCAGCTGTATGACTGGTCTGGTGGCTGGGCAATGATTCTTTAGGGGTTGGTTGGGTCCTGTCCACTGTATGACTGGTCTTGTAGTTGGGCAATAAATCTAGAGGGGCTGGTTGGGTCCTGTCTGCTGTACGACTGGTCTTGTGGTTGGGCAATAAATCTAGAGGGGCTGGTTGGGTCCTGTCTGCTGTACGACTGGTCTTGTGGTTGGGCAATGATACTAGAGGGGCTGGTCTGGTGGTTGGGCAATGATTCTAGAGGGGCTGGTTGGGTCCTGTCCACTTATATGACTGGTTTTGTGGTTGGGCAATAATTCTAGAGGGGCTGGTCAGGTGCTGTCCGCTGTAGTTGGACTTTCCTTTGGTTGGGAAGCTCTTCTAGCAGTCGGAGGGAAAGGTGAGTTCTGCGGTGAGTGATGAGATTGGAGCTGTTGGAGAAACATTTCCCGCACTCGGGACAGGAGAAAGGTTTCTCCCCAGTGTGGACACGTCGATGTCGGAGTAGGTGGGGGTTGCTGGTGAAGAACTTGCCACAGTCCAAGCACATGAATGGCCGCTCTCCTGAGTGCGTCCGCTGATGTTTGAGAAGGTTGGAGTCCTGGTTAAACCTCCTGCCACATTCTGCGCACTCAAATGGTTTCTCTCCGGTGTGAATTCGAAGGTGGCGAACCAGGTGTGGGTTTCGGGCAAAGCGTTTCCCACACTGGTGGCAGGCAAAGGGTTTTTCTCCTGTGTGAGTCCTCTGGTGCATGAGAAGGTTGGAGCTACTGGAAAAGAATTTGCCGCATTCTGTACATTTGAAGGGTCGCTCACCAGTGTGGGTCCGCTTGTGGCGGACTAGGTGGGGGCCGCATGAAAAACACTTCCCACATTCTAAACATACAAAGGACTTCTCCCCCAAGGCCTGAGCACCGGGGGCACTTGTAGAGTTATGATAGGATAATGAGCTTCCATCCATCTGTGGTGGCTCCGTGTCCCAGGATGCCAGCTGACTGGCAGAGTCTCCTTCACAAGTACTCAGAGCTGGCATGTAGATATTATCTGATAAGTTTCCATCACTAAACGCAGAGCCAGACTGGTCCTTAAAGTTCTGAGACATATAATCTGATTGTCTGTTACCTGGTGGGCTATAAAAGTCACCAAGATTTTCTTCCTCAAATAATCCACCTTCCTCTTTAATGTCACCAGATGTATAAAGTCTCTGGTTTATGGGTGTGTACACATCAGAGTCAAGGTCCTCCTCCCCTGAGTAGGGTTCCTCCTTAACAATGGTAGTTGTGTACTCATCAGGATCTAGCGGTATAGTGACATCAGTGCTAGGAAGTTCTTCCTCATCACTTAAGTGGGGTGGCCCCTTAACATAATTACATGTGAATGGAGTAGGGACAGTTGTGTAAAGACCAGCAGTGGTAAGACTGCCATGTACAGGTGAGTAGGGTTCCTCTTTACGAAGTTCTGATGTACATACAGCTGGTGTATAAATGTCCATGCTGAGAAGACTTTCTGAACGCGAATGCAGTTCTTCAGTAAAGGAATATTGTGCAGTTTGTGGAGAATCCTCCCTTTCCTCCACATTATGCCTTTCTTCCACCATGTTCTTCACCAATGTTCTCTGCACCTCATCTGCTTCAAGAACATTCATGTCTTCTCCATGACTGTTAATACCAGTGCTGCTGCTGTATATGGAGGGACAGCTGTGAAACTCTTCAGGTGGCAAATATTTGGTTGGAGGTCGACCTGCATGATACAGGGATACAGTGAAAGGACATATGGTGTAGTCATCATAACCCATGCCATGACTTAATAACAGCAACACAATAATGAGTTTAATCTCTTACCTGGAGGCAGGAGGGTGTGGTGGTCCTCCATCATGACGTCCTTGTAGAGATCCTTGTGTCCTTCTAAATACTCCCACTCCTCCATGGAGAAATAGACAGTGACATCCTGACACCTTATAGGAACCTGACACACACAATGATACAGTCACCATCCAGACACATCCCTTGTCTGTTACTGGATAATGTCCCAGAATCCTCCTCACCTCTCCTGTCAGAAGCTCGATGATCCTGTTGGCCAGTTCCAGGATCTTCTGCTTCTTGTTCCTTTCAGGTGTCACACAGCGAGGTGTAGGAACTGTGGTCGAGCTCTGCCGTAATCAGAGACAAAATATAAAAATTGAATCATTTAATCATTCCTCAAACTCCAGACAGACATTTTCACAACCCAGTAACCTAAAAATGCCTTCATGCTATCAACGTAGGTCAGCCATTTCTAGGCAGGTTCTAGTGGAGTCGCACCTGTACCAGGTAACAAGGCTCTGAATTGTTTTCTTACCCTCTGTACCCAAGGTATATCCCTTTCTTAGAATTCCTCAAGGGACACAGGATCAGTAGAATCAAAAACATCCTAAAGGTGGGTACACGCTATAAGAAAATTGGGTGAACAATCGTCCGGTTTCCCTTGATTCACAGCAAGTCAGACCCGAGGAAGGAAATAATGTCTGAAAATTCTCGTACGACAAAGGCTTTATCTTGTTTATTGGTTCTGATCCTGTGCAGTCTTTTGTATCTGATTTTTCCCGTATGAAAACCATTTGTTCTGTCCACATACAAGAAAAAATTTGGAGTTTGTCCCTTTGGAAATTTTTGTCTGCAAAAATTGAACGATCATATTTTACCGGTGCTACAATACCATGGCTAGAATAGCATGGGTCATCCCAGCCTACTCCCCTCTTTGCTTCCGAGGATGCTCTCAGGAGGGCACTATGTCACACGTTTGGTGGACTTGCCCGAAAGTTTGCAGATTATGGGTCAGAGTATACTCCCTTCTTCGTAATCTATTCCATACTAATCTTAAGAGGGATCCCTACAAGGCCCTCCTATGCAGGCCAATAGCAGAACTACTCCGACCTGAGCGGCAGCTTGCAATGCACCTCTTTACTGCAACCAAAATGACTATCGCAAGGGCTTGGAAGACGCCTACACAGTTTTGAGGCAGTCAAAAATTGTATAAATGATATTATGATAAATGAAAAATTGACTGCCATCCTTGCGGATACCCAGGACAAATTCCTGAGGGTTTGGCAGCCTTGGGTTGCCTACAGTCAACCACCCAAATTTGATGCTGCGCTTCTCTGGATTTAAGCTGTCCTGTCTCCCATCCTGCGCACCTCCTCTTCTCCTTCCTGATTTCTTCTTTCACTTTCTATCTCCTTTGTTTTTCTCCTCATCTTGCTTTCTCTATCTATCTCTAGGCCTATTCCAGACTGAGATGCTTGTTGATCAAAGTTTTAATATTTACACATGGCTTGCAATGTTCATTATCGTCATGTTCATATTTTCTATTTATTCCTCAGATTATAACTCTCTAGTCTTTCTTTTTTGTGATATCGCCATCAATGTCATGAGCCATCCTGTCCTACTGTTTCCTAATAAAAACCTTTGTACAATAAAATTGAACAATCGTGCCTCGTATGGAATTTTTCTTCTGATTTTCTCATAGTGTGTAATTAAGGCAGCCAGCGGGTTGAAGGAAAAAAAAAACTGATCCAATTCCCCCATCCACACATTCAATGGAATCTTCCCCACAGTGTGATTGCATTCTGGCTTCCCCACCGTCCGAAGACACTGATTAGTGCTGCAGCCTATAGCCTACAGCACCATTGGGAAGACATTTTCCAGCGGAGTAGTTGCACAGAAACTTGATGTGCTGGAAAGAAGAGAACCTGTAAGTCCTTGGTGGTCCCAGAGGCCAGGGAGTCTCCCGGACAGAGGCAGGCAGTGACTCACCTGTGGCATTCCAGGCAAAATCTTTCCATCCAAATAAAGACATCTGGTGCTTAGGGCCACTTTTGGCTTAAGGTAACAACGAATAAGTTTGAGTAAAAACCTTGAGGCAGCATGAAGGCAATTTTGGCAGAGAGGTTGGTATTTTGTGGGGTGGAGGGGGGCGGCTGGAGGAACCCCTATTAGATCATCCCCAACCAGGGACCACAGCTTGAGGAACCTCTATTAGATCATCCCGAACCAAAAGCCACAGCTGAAGAAACCACTATTAGATCATCCCCAACCAAAGGCCCCAGCTGGAGGAACCAATATTAGATCATCCCCGACCAAAGGCCACAGCTGGAGGAATATCACTATTATATCATCCCCAAACAAAGGCCACAGCTTGAGGAACCACTATTAGATCATTCCCAATCAAAGGCCACAGCTAGAAGAACCACTATTATATCACACCCAACCAAAGGCTACAGCTGGAGGAACCCCTATTAGATCATCCCCAACCAGGGGCCACAGCTTGAGGAACCTCTATTAGATCATCCACAACCAAAGGCCACAGTGTGAGGAACCACTATTAGATCATCCCCAACCAAAGGCCTCAGCTGAAGAAACCACTATTAGATCATCCCCAACTAAAGGCCACAGCTGGTGGAACCACTGTTAAATCATCCCTAACCAAAGGCAACAGCCTGAGGAACCACTATTAAATCATCCCCAACCAAAGGCCACAGCTTGGGGAACCTCTATTAGATCATCCCCAACCAAAGGCCACAGCTTGAACTACTATTAGATCATCCCCAACCGAAAGCCACAGCTGAAGAAACCACTATTAGATCATCCCCAACCAAAGGCCACAACTGGAAGAACCTCTATTAGATAGAACCCAGTCAAAGGCCATATCATGAGGATCCTCTATTATATCATACCCAATCAAAGGCCACAGCTTGAGGAACCTCAATTAGATCATCCACAACCAAAGGCCTCAGCTTGAGGAACCTCAATTAGATCATCCCCAACCAAAGGCCACAGTTGCAGGAACCCTCTAGATCAGGGATAGGCAACCTGCGGCCCTCCAGCTGTTGCAAAACTACAAGTCCCATCATGCCTCTGGGAGTAATTGTACCCGTCAGCCTTGCAATGCCTCATGGGAAATGTAGTTCTACAACAGCTGGAGGGCCGCAGGTTGCCTACCCCTGCTCTAGATCATCCCCAACCAAAGGCCACAGCTGGAGGAACCTATAATTAGATCATCCCCAAAGGCCACAGCTGGAGGGACCTCTATTAGATCATCCTCAACCAAAGACCATAGCTTGAGGAATAACTATTAGATCATCCTCAACCAAAGACCACAGCTTGAGGAAACACTATTAGATCATCCCCAACCAAAGGCTACAGTCAGAGCAACCACTATTAGATCATCTCCAACTAAAGGCCCCAGCTGGAGGAACCTCTATTAGATGATCCCCAACCAAAGGACACAGTTGGAGGAACCACTATTACATCATCCCCAACCAAAGGCCACAGCTGGAGGAACCACTGTTAGATCATCCCCAAACAAAGGCCACAGCTTGAGGGACCACTATTAGATCATCCCCAACGACAAGGCCACAATTCAAGGAATCACTATTAGATCATCCCCAATGTAATGCCACAGCAGGAGGAAGAGGAGGTGGAGACTCTGCTCCTTGCACAGATAGAAAGAGCTGCAAGGGCTGGGACAGTGATAATAATGGGGGATTTTAACTACCCGGAAATTAACTGGAGTAATGGCACTGCTGGGACCGCTAAAGGGCAAACATTTATAAACCTATTACAGGAGAATTTTATGGTCCAGTTTATTGAGGCCCCAACTAGGAATGATGCTTTGTTGGACCTGGTAATCTCAAACCATGCAGAGCTTATTACCAATATTCATATAAAAGAACATCTGGGTAACAGTGACCATAACATGATTTCATTTAATGTAAGCTGTAAGCAACAAACACAAACGGGAAAGATAAAAACACTTAATTTTAAGAGAGCAAATTTTACAAAGATGAGGGCTGCTCTCCAGGACTTAGACTGGGAGGGAATATTGGCATCAATGAACACAGAACAGAAATGGGAATTTTTCAAAACAACTGTATGCGAACTCACTGCAAAGTATATTCCCATGGGCAATAAATTTAAAAGGCTAAAAAGAAAACCTATGTGGCTCACGGCCAAAGTAAAAAAAAAGTTATAAATGATAAGAAAAGAGCATTAAAAAAATATAAAAACGAGGGAACACTATCATCTTTTAAATGTTACAAAGAATATAACAGAATATGTAAAAAGGAAATCAAGGATGCAAAAATTCACAACGAACGACAGATTGCAAAAGATAGTAAGACAAACCCCAAAAAATTCTTCAAATATATTAATAGTAAAAAGGTCAGGTCTGAGCATGTAGGCCCTTTACAAAATAATCTAGAGGGGGTGACTGGGGACAAAGAGAAGGCAAACTTATTAAATACTTTCTTCAGCTCTGTGTATACAAAGGAGCACGGGGGAGCTCATGTCCACGTCGGGGCTGGTAGTGACACAAATCATCCACAATGGCTCAAAAGTGAAATGGTCCAGAAGTATTTAGACAGAATAAAGGTAGATAAAGCACCTGGACCAGATGGCATCCATCCACGGATCCTAAAGGAATTGAGCTCTGTCATTTCAAAGCCATTGTATCTCATTTTTAGGGAC
>BLSH010134932.1:94497-112511 GCA_018402905.1 Glandirana rugosa
CTTTAGGTGATAGGATCCCTTTCTCCATGGGGCTCTACAGTATCAGACTAAAGTATTTATATTTCTGTTTCTCTGAGTTCACTGACAGACGCAGCACCCACCCCTCTGCGTTGGTTTTGTACAGCTTGTTACGAACTGATGTGCTATACAGAGCAGGGGGATTATATGCTGAGGTGAGGATGGCCCCCTGGGAGGGGCCAACCTACGCTTTTGTTTGTTTTTGCCTAGTCTACTCCTAGTAGGATGAGCATAACCCCCATGTGTCATAAGAATGCTGCGTCTGTCAGTGAACTCAGAGAAAAGGATTTTACGGTAAGTTATACAAAAAATCCATTTTTCTCCGTACTTCACCGGGGCTCTTGTCTGTAATTTCTGCCAAATTTGCTCCTTGTCTTTATATTTATGAAATCAGACTATGACATCTCGGGGTACCTCTTTCCCTAGGATAGTGGATTTCCTTATCCTGTGTGCTCTTTCTATCTCAATCTTCTCCGCCGCCGATTTCCCAAGCATTGGCCCAAATATTTTATCGATTATCTCCTTTAGGTCTTCTTGTGGGTTCTCCAATGGGTTCTCCGGTATATCGCGGATTCTCAGGTTTTTCCTTCTACTCCGGTTCTCTTGGTCCTCCAATCTATATCCGATGTTGCGTTGCTCCCTCTGTAGCCTGTTCACCTGCTCATTTAGTTTCTTAATTTTCCCTGCTTGTTCTTCCAACTTCTCTTTTGTTTCTTCTACTCTTTTGAGAATCTGTCCCAGATCCACATGTAGGGTGGTTATGTCCCCTTTATGTGATGACTCCAGCTTCTAGAACATTTCGGCCATCTCTGATTTTGTTGGAAGTTGTGAACCTACTCACTGCTCTAATTTGTTTTCCATATCCTGTACCCTATTTGTCAAATCTGAGTTGCCCGAGGTGTCTGTTTCCATTGACAGTTTTTTTTTTTTTGCGTTCCTTTATTATCTGTCTCCTTTTGTTTACTTTTTGCTCCCACTTGTTTTCCTGGGCTTTCTTGCCCACACTCCTGTACCATATACTTTTTAATGGTACTTGGGCTAGCACTAACCTTGGGGGGGTTCGCCCCTTTCACAGGTTTACCCCTCATCTCTTCTTCCAGCTGTTACCGTCTTCCAGTTGTTACTTTACCCAGATGTCAAACCTTTGACACCCCGGGACACACCATGGTCTCATCGCTTTAATCAGGATACATGTACCAGCTGGAGTAATATAATAATATAGTAATGTTTCAAGTGATCTCCAGCCAAAACCATTCCACAGGTAGAGATATTACTCGCCCACCCAGTGGGACCCCACTGGCCTCTGCCTGCGTGCAGGTTTTTTTATTTTTGTTTATTTAGCCCTCTCAGAGCCTCTTTATTATAGGTTTGATAATCCTTTATTGTTTCAGCGGGCTTTTTCCCCTCAGCCATATAAGTGGGGAGTAGGGAGTTATTTCACAGTCTTATAATTCCTCTATTTCCCCTCACACTCCGCTTATAGTCAGTTAGCGAGATCACTTTTATCAGCGGCGGGAGAGATGTCCCCCCCCCCGCCGCTTTCCGGTCATCGGGCTCCATAACATGGCTGGGCAGAAGCGGCATCACAAGTCACTTCCGCCCAATGGTCTTAAAGGGCCCAATTTTTTTTTTTTTGCAATGTCATTTTTTTCAAATTATTATTATTATTATTTTTTTTTTTTTGCATTTAAGTGTAAATATGAGATCTGAGGTCTTTTTGACCCCAGATCTCATATTTAAGAGGTCCTGTCATGCTTTTTTTCTATTACAAGGAATGTTTACATTTCTTGTAATAGGACTAAAAGTGATCAAAATTTTTTTTTTTTAAAAAAAAAAAGAACAGTGTAAAAATAAAAATTAAAAAGTAAAATAAGTAATTTTAAAAAATTGCGAACACATACATAAGTCCTGCCCACATATGAAAACGGTGTGCAAACCACACATGTGAGGTATCGCCACAATCTTTAGAGTGAGTGCAATAATTTTAGCACTAGCACTCCTCTGTAACTCAAAACTGCTAACCTGTAGAATTTTTTAGACGTTGCCAATGGAGATTTTTATTTTGCAAAGTTTGTCGCCATTCCGCGAGCAAATGCAATTTTGAAGCATGACATGTTGGGTATCATTTTACTCGGCGTAACATCTTTCACAATATGGAAAAAAATTGGCCTAACTTTACTCTTGTCTTATTTTTTAACTCAAAAAACTGTATTTTTAAAAAAAAATAAATCCCACTTGTAAGACCACTGCGCAAATACCGTGTGACATAAAGTTTTGCAACAGCCGCCATTTTATTCTCTAGGGTTTTAGGAAAAAAAAATGTTTGGGGGTTCTAATTAACATTCGGCCAACTATTGCTCTCACAGCAGAGCATGCTGTGATTGGCCAAAGCACGCAGGTCATGTGCATGCTTTGGCCAATCAGCGGGCGGCATTCCCCCACAATTTCACTGCATTATGGCCCACTCAAATTTCCCACAAGCACCCCATAATGTTCAGGATTCGGCAACCCCCTGATGTTCAAGTCGAACATACTTTTGACTCGAACCGGGGGACCATCCCTATTGACCATGGATGTACATCACGAGACACTTTTTTTAACATAAAAGATTGGACAAAAAAAGTCTCCATTTTTCATTACATTTTTACACTTTTTAGGTGAATGGGTATGATGTACCCAATACCCATTCACATGGGGGGGGGCAGGATTTGGTGGCCCCCTTGTTAATGGGGGCTTCCACATTTTGATCAGCACCCCAACCGCAGTCCCCAACAACCACGGTTGTCAGAGGCCCTTGTCCCCATCAACATAGGTACAAGATGCTTTGGGGTGGGGGGGCGCAGAGCACCCCCCACCCCAAAGCACCCACCCCTCATGTTAAAGGCAAGCGGTCTGGTATGGTCCAGGAGGGGGGCGGGTCCTCACTTGTCACCCCATCCTGACCTCCAGGCTGCATGCCCAGAAAGGGTCTGGAGTTTGGGGGGATCCCCCACCGTTTTGTAATAAAATTTGGAGTGGGCTTCCCCTTAAAATCCATCCCTGAGCCAAAGGGCTTGGCATGGATTGGGGGGACAATACATTATAGCCGCAAGCAAGTTGAAATTACATTTTTGATCAATGTAGGGGAGGATGTGGGAGCTATATGTGTTGTGGCTGGGGTTCATTGATTTATTTGGCGTCACCACACAATTGCTTGCAGCCCACACAGCACTTGCAGCCCACACAGCACTTCCTGTTTACAGCCACATTACAGTTTCTGCTGATGTATATCTGTAAGGACTATGCAAATATAAATGAGAAGATGACTTATCGGTGCTGGTTCACACTAGTGCGGTGCGGGAACCCTGCGAATCCACTGCGGATTCCTGCATCACATCCGACTTAGACAGTTCACACTGCCATATGCAAACTGCTGGGTGTGTCAATAGAAAGCTAATGACACCCCCAAATCAGTTTGCAGATCACACTGCAAACTGCAAATTGGGACAGGGATCGGATTGCATGGATGTGAACACCCATGTGATCTGATTCTGCTGCGTAACAAAAAAAGGGTCCTGTGGGAGTTGGGTCGGGATGCGATGTGAATTCAGCCATCTGTATGGCTGAATTTGCATAGCACAGATCGCAGCAGTGTGAACGGCCTTAAAGGAAGGTAATGCACTTCCCCAAAACCACGACCCCCCAAAACGAATTTTAAAAAGTTACAAAAGAGAACAACAAGCAAAATCAATTACATTTTATTTTGCCAACAGAAACACAAGTATGTACACATTTACTGGCATCAAAGTATTTACAGCATACACACGTTTAGCAAAACAGTTAGCAATTGGGTTCGAAGGGTCCTGCTCATAAGAGCTTACAATCTAAAATTGGACTAAACCTTACAGTGGACAGTTTTAGTTTCACCGTCCATAACCACCCGCACATTTCATAAAATGACTAAACACCCACATGACATTACTAGCTGCAAAATTACAGAAAGATAATGAACAGTCATTCTAACAAAGCATTACAACATAATATTAAAAAAGGCACATATTAAACCAAGAACATTGGTGAGTATTTTCTCCTAGAATAATGCATGGTGTAAGACAAGCAATACACACCCCAATCGGACAGCATGGTAAAATCAAGCCACTTTTGATGGTCAAAATGTACAATAATTTCAGCAAACAAACAGCTCTAGTAAAACATTTGTCATTAGCAAAATATCATTCCTTCTCCCGCAAAAACCACAGCAACACACTTGATCCCTCAGCAGGCCAAACCAACACTCTCTACTGAAGTGCCTTATATAAGCTAGCATGGACACGCGCCCAATAGAAGTACACGCCCACCAGTATCTTTCAATCTGTCCTTTTCAATTGATTTCACCCTTGGCTATGTTCATCAGATCAGTATAACTCCAGGACAAAATTCTAAGTCAGTGGTTATCAACCCTGTCCTCAAGTACCCCCAACAGGTCATGTTTTCAGGCTTACTATTATTTTGCACAAGTGATTTGATCAGTTTCACTGCCTTAGTAATTACCACAGCTGTTTCATCTGAGTGAAACACTGAAAGCATGACCTGTTGGGATGCCTTGAGGACTGGAGTTGAGAAACACTGATCCAAGCAACAGTTTTCTAACCAGTGGTACCTGTGCAGTGTAAACCCTACAATTTGAAATGTCCAAGTCCCTGGCTGCAATGAGCTTCCAATTTAAAGTCCCAAAATAACTTGCTTACATTACAGACTATTTGGACATGAGACAAATAAAATGCCAGCCTGTCTTTGGATTGTGGTGAGAAACCCAACCAGGGGTTTATTATAAACTTCAACACAAGCATTAGCATATCCGGGACGTGAACCAGCAACCTTTTGGGTGCCAGTGCCAGTTGGATTTGCTAGCCACTTAGCTAGTGAGCAGTGAGCACATGTCTTGTTCATCGCTGTGGTGTGAACCAGCCCTAAGTCCATAGCCAACCTGCTCAGTATCACAAGTAATATATAATAGATTGTCCTAAGTATTGGGAAATGTGCCTTTACACACATTTGAATTATAATGGCAGCCCAGGGTTCAGTATAGAGTTGGGCCACCATTTGCAGCTATAACAGCTTCAACTCTCCTGGGAAGGCTGTCCACAAGGTTTAGGAGTGTGTCTATGGGAATGTTTGTCCATTCTTCCAGAAGTGCACTTGTGAGGTCAGGCACTGATGTTGGATGAGAAGGCCTGGCTCGCAGTCTGCTCTAATTCAGCCAAAATGTGTTTTATAGGGTTGAGGCCAGCACTCTGTGCAGGCAAGTCAAGTTCCTCCATACCAACCTCCCTCACCCATGTCTTTATGGCCCTTGCTTTGTGCACTGGTGCACATTCATGTTGGAACAGGAAGGGGCCATCCCCAAACTGCTCCCACAAAGTTGGGAGCATGAAATGGCCCAAAATGTTTGCTGATGCCTTAAGAGTTCCCTTCACTGGAACTAAGGGGCCAAGCCCAACCCTTGAAAAATGGCCCCACACCATAGTCCCCCCTCCACCAAATGATTTGGACCAGTGCACAAAGCAAGATCCATTAAGACATGGATGAGTGAGTTTGGGGTGGAGGAATTTGACTGGCTTGCTCAGAGTCCTGACCTCAACCAGATAGGACACCTTTTGGCTAAATTAGAGCGGAGACTGTGAGCCAGGCCTTCTCATCCAACATCAGTGCCTGACTTCACAAATGCATTTCTGGAAGAATGGCCAAATACTCCCATAGACAAACATCCTAAACCTTATGGACAGCCTTCCCAGAAGAATTGAAGCTGCTATAGCTGCAAAGTGTGGGCCAACGCAATATTAAACCCTACGGACTAAAACTGGGATGCCATTAATGTTCATGTGCATGTAAAGGCAGGCATCCCCATTGCCTAGCTAGAATAACTAGTATATCTGGCAAGATTTGCAATGGTGGTGGAACCCTCCTACACATAAATACTACATTTAGACATAATTTAGGTAAGGCTCTGAGTCATGTTTAACAACATAGAGAGGACAAACAACATCTCTACATTAAGTGACATGCTTGGGAATCGAACTTAGGATGTCTGCAATGGTAGACAGAATTGCTACCATTTAAACCACGGGGCTTACACACATCAAGTCTTCCTACACATAAAGACACAGATACTGCATGTCTATGAATATATAGGACTTACATTAGTCAGGAGTTAATCTTCTAAATGTAATCGGTGATTTTTGGTGGTTCTTGCTGTGTGAGCGTAAAATAGTAATTTTATCCTCAGATTTTTGGTAATTACATTTTTATTTCTTTTTTTTTTTAAGATAGTTTTTATTAATTATTAAAGACATACAAACATAAAAAAACTAACAATCGCCCTTCGGGCAGCACATCCAACAGGCAAGTACAAGAGAGTCACGAGTTGTACATAGTCAATAAAATTTCAGTTACATCTTTCCAGCAATTGGCACCTGGGTATATCTTTAAATGATTAGGCTGGAATCCATTAGGTATAGAACAGAGCATGTTAATATTTATGGTAGGCCGGGCAGACCAGTACCAACCCAAAGTAAATGAAGAAGCGTTGATCGTTTTGGTAAAGTGGGACACAACGTAAGAGGGCTGGTTAGCCATCTGCCCCAGATCTTATGGAATCTCTTACTCTGTTTCCTAAGGTCAAAGGTGATTTTGTATAAGGGTAGCACTTCATTCACCAGCTTCAACCACAAGGTTTTATTTAGGGTCTGTGAACTCTTCCACGTCAGCAGGAGAGACTTCTTTGCTTAAAAAAAAAGGATACGAAGGAGTCTCTTCTCCGAGGCAGGCAGTGACAGATCCCCAAAAATTCCCAAGGAGGCAGTTCCTGGGGTTAATAATAATAGGGAGGCCCAGGGCCGTCAAGATGAAGGAGCCAATGTCTTTCCAGAAGTTCTTTACCACCGGACACGTCCAAAAGCAATGCAGAAAGTCTGCTTGTTGACCACAACCCCTAAAGCACGTGTCCATGGATAAGCCCATTTTATAGAGCCTGTGTGGGGTGAGGTGAGACTGGTGGAAGACCTTAATTTGGATAACTCGGTCTCTAGAGGAGATTACTGATGATTTGAAAGTGTCAGAGAATTCCAACCAATCCTCTTCCGTGATTTATATATCCAGATTAGACCATCTAGTTTGGGCAATCTGAAATCTGGGGTTGGTGTCCGCAGCTAAGGTCATATAGTAGGTTGAAATGAGTTTAGCGGTATCCGGGTCCCTGAGCAATTTTTCTAGTGGGGGCATGTGTAGTGGGTTATCTAGGGTACCAAATTGTGCCCTGACTGCATGTCTCAATTGGTAATAGTAGAAGAGATAAGAATTTGGGAGATCAAATTCCTGTTGGAGTTGTTGAAAGGGTTTAAAGCCCTGTGTATCGAAGAGATGACACAGGTATTTAATTCCCAGTGAGGACCATCTCACAGGGTCCGGTATAGACTCCAGTTCCTCAAGAGTACCATTAAACCACAGGGGCGTGTTCGGTGATGTGTCCCAGGACTCTCGAGCAAATTTGGTTTTGATTATTCGAAAGAGAGAGAGGGTCATATATATTATAGCTGTCCCTGGTCTATCAGGGACACGGTTTCTATAGATCACATTATGGAGTGTCTCCATAGAGGAAACAATAGCTCCCTCTGTGCTAGTACATGCGTTAGTGTCACTGGGATGCAACCAATCATGGATGGATACCAAATGGGAAGCCAGATAGTATAAGTAAAAATTAGGGAAGGCCAGGCCAGCCAGGTGGGAAGGAAGTCGAAGTGTTTCGAGAGCTATTCTGGGTGACCCGCCCCTCCAAGGGAACGTGGTGCATATGGAATCAATGCGTTTAAAAATAGATTTTGGGACCCTACACGGGGAATTGGCCAGAATGTAGAGTAACTTGGGGAGGTAGATCATTTTAATAATGTTAGCCCTGCCCGTGAGATCCAGTGGGAGATCCATCCATTTCTGGACGTGCTCTTGTAGTTGCTTTAGTAGAGGGCATATATTATTCTCAATGTACCGGGAGAGTGGTAGCTGCACCATTACACCCAGGTACCTAAATGAGGAGACAACCTGTAGCTCTGACCCCACATAGATCAATGGTGTGGCCGCCTGATCCAGGGGGAGAAGGGTAGACTTCTCCCAATTCACCCTAAAGCCCGAGTAGTCCCCAAATGTGTTAAGGGATAGTAAGTTTTTAAGGGAGTCCTGCGGGTCTGCCAAATATACCAAAGTATCGTCAGCATAAAGTGATATGCGTTCTTCTATAGATCCCATAGGGAGGCCTTTTATTTGGCAGGTGTTACGAATTTGTATGGCCAAGGGCTCCATGGCCAGGGTGAACAGGAGGGGGGATAAAGGACACCCCTGTCTGGTTCCCCTGGTAATTGGAAATGCCTCCGTCACCGTGGAGTTAACCTTAATGTGGGCCGTTGGGGAGCAATATAGAAGTCTGATCCAAGCTATCATGCGTGGACCAAATCCATAGCTCCCCAAGATTTTAAATGGGTATGGCCACTCCACACTATCAAATGTTTTTTAAGTGTCGAGTGACACAATTACCCTGGTAGGTGTACAGTCATGGGGGGGTATTGTAGATTATGAAACAGCCTGCGTATGTTCATTCTGGTAGATCTTGCTGGTTTAAACCCCGCTTGGTCACAACCTATTAACTTTACAATTATTAAATTAAGACGATTGGTGAGCACTTTGGCAAGAATTTTAACATCTACGTTTATAAGAGATATGGGACGGTATGAGTCACAAAGTAATGGATCTTTTCTAGGCTTCAATAGTAGTACAATTAATGCTTCTCGCATGGATGGTGGGAGGGTTCCTTGTTTGAAAGCCTCATTATAGGTATTAAGAAAGAGAGGACTAAGTAATGAGGCAAAATTCTTATACCATTCGGCTGGGAAACCATCCAAGCCTGGAGATTTATGATTTGGAAGTTGTGAGATTGCCGCCTTAATTTCCTCTATCGTAATGGCCTCAAGATCCTCCATTTCCTGATCTGTTAAATGCGGGAGCAGAATTTGTGCAAGGTACTCCGTCAGATGTGTGTTGTATAGTGGGCCCTTGTAGTGTACAGATCTTTGTAAAAGGACAAGAATGCATCCACAATCTCTTGCTGGGCGTCACTAATCCCTCCTTGTAATGTTAGCATTCGGGGGATAGAAACAGGGGTATGATCTGGTCTAACTAGGTAGGCTAAGAGCCGTCCGGCCTTATTACCATGCTCAAATATCTTTTGTGTTTCATGCAACATACGTTTTTGGGTTAAATCTAATAACTTAAGTTCATATTCTCTACGTTTGGTCAACCACAGATCACGACTTGTGGGGTCCGGGTGTGCTACATAGTCCGCCTCAGCCACCACCATTGCCTCCTCCAACTCTTTAGTACACTGCATAGCATTTTTACGCAGGACACCCGTCATAGACATAAAGGCACCCCTCAGCACAGCCTTGGATGCCTCCCAAACAGTAGATGGGTCGGCAGTCCCTCGGTTATTCTTCCAGTAGTCCACAATGTCTCTCCCGCAGGATCTCTGTACAATCTCGTCCTCCAGCCACTGCGGTCTCATACGCCACACAGCAGGCCCTTGCATGGGCAAGAGGAGGAGATCCACTGCCAAGGGTGCATGGTCAGACACCCCTCTGGGCAGATATGACACTGATGATACCAACGGGAGAGCATCAGGTATAACAAATGCCAGGTCAATACGAGATAATGTGTGAAACGAGTCAGAATGACATGAATACTGGTATTTGGTCGGGTGTTTCCACCGCCAAAGCTCTGTAAGATTATAGACTCCAACCCAATCTACAAAAGAGGGGCAAGATCTACCACCCCCTCCCAAGCGGTCCAGTGAGGGGTCTAGAACAGCATTAAATCTCCCACATACATCACTGGTCCAGGGGATCTGGCGACAAGGAGGAGAGACAATCTAGAGAGAAGATCTGGAGCAAACGGAGGAGGCACATAAACATTGACCAAAGTAAAGGTCGTTCTGGCAATTTTTATAGTAAGTATAACAAACCGGCCGTCTGGATCTGTCGTCACAGATACAATTTCAGCTGACAGTGATTTGGCTAGTATAATGGAGACACCCCTTGAGTACGTGGTGTGGGTGGCATGGTATGAGGAAGCCATGCACGCTCGTTTAAGCGAGCGTAGCCGCTCTTTGACTAAATGCGTCTCCTGAAGGCAAATAATGTGTGGTTTGTAACGCTTAAGGAATGAGATCAAGGACCGCTTGTGAGAAGAATTTGCCCCCCTTACATTCCAAGAAATAATTTTTAGTGATTTAGCCATTCATAACATACTTATCATTTTCTATACCATAAAGGATATTATAATAGTCAACATTATTGAGAGCAGGCCAAATAATAGAGTTTAGGCATTCCCATAAGCAATCAAAGTAAACCAAAAGTCTTGCCTGTATAAAGTGATGAGACAAACGTGATATTTCAACCAAAAACCCAACCGACCACAACGGGTCTATAGAAATGTTGACCCAACCTCCCCCACCCGTCCCACCCCGCTCGACCATCCCCAACTTAGCGAGCTTGGATCCCAAACCAAGTACAAGTTCACCAAAAAACTCAAAAAGAAAAAAACAATCAAAAAAGCGTTCCCATGGCTTTGCCATGCAATGGGATGGGGTTAGTGGTGTGGATATCTGGCTCCTTTGAAGCAGAACCGATGCTCCTGAAGGGGAGATATTATGTGTTGGAGCATCAAGGCGGCCACCAACGTACTGGCCCATAGCAAGAACACTTTCAATATATTCAGCCCTGGTCAGGGACCCGTCCACTAGAGTGCGGGCTCTATATCAGTCAGATGAGTGTTCAGGTACATTCACATATTTTCCAAGGGTTGTATAAGGCTGACATTATTTAGTAAAGGATAGATAGCCCTGGTACAGGGACCAGGACATGGAAGAGTACAAACATGGATATAGTCAGTATTTATTGCTCATGAATTGTATTTCCAGGCACCATGGTAGTTTATTATTTGAAGCCCTGCCCGAGGGGCACAACCAAAAGGATGGATTTCTAAATGCAGCATAGATCCAGTAGCATGTGTAGCCCGGACTCCAGCAAAACGCTCTTTGTCACTAAAGTAATAAACTGGCCACTGTTGTTGTCCCGTGCGTCCACACTGACGTTGCGGGCCAAAATCAAGCCAGGCCATGGCCTCCCCAGGGGTATTGTAGAAGTGGACTTTACCATCACAAGTAACTCTAAATTTAGCAGGAAAGAGCATGGCGTACTGCAGGCCCTCTTGTCGAAGACGATTCTTTACCGCAGAGAAGGATACACGTTGACGCTGGACATCCGCCGAGAAATCAGGATATATGGATATGGTGTTGCCATTGTATTTGAGTGGACCCTTTTCTATGGCTAAACGCAGAATGGTCACTTTATCCTGGAAATTAAGGATTCGTGCAATTAGGGAACGTGGAGGAGACCCAGGGTTTGGTGCACGTGGCGGGGTGCGATGTGCTCTTTCGATAAGTAAGGCGTGAGACAAATTTTCAACCCCCAACACCTCTCGCAGCCATGAATGTAAGAACCGCTCAGGTCGGGGACCCTCAGATCGCTCGGGGAACCCCACAAAGCGGAGGTTATTCCTCCTAGAATGATTCTCCAGGTCGTCGATTTTCGCGCGGAGGGCCGCCACTTCGGCTGTGTTTGTCCGGACAGCGGCTGACATTGGCTTGTACTACATCTTCTAATGCACCGATGCGTTCTTCAGCAGCCCCGGTTCTTTCCCTCAATGTTTGTACATCTTGCTTCAGCAGAGAATTATCAATGCGGTTGGTCTCAATTTGTAACGATAGAGAAGACTTGCAATCCTGAATCGCCAGCATAATCTCGGCTAGAGTAGGTTCCGCCGCAGGTGGCCCAGAAGCTATACTATCAGTAGGGCTATGGGGAGTGTCCAGCAACAAGTGGGGTTCACCCTGTGGCTCAAAGATAGCCGGTCCAGATACACACCTTCCCTGGGGTGGCAGTGTAGAAGAGGCTGTATGTGGTGATGATTGGGGTGCATGCTCAGGGCCTGCCATAGCATCCACTCCCCCCTGCCTTCTGAATTTGACTAGTTGTTCTGCTGCTGAGGCAGGCGTGGTAGGGCCATATTTAACCATCATTCCTCCGCCGTTAGGGGGGCATGCTTCCCACTCCCCAGTCAGACCGATATACAAAAGGAGGGCACAAAGATACAGGAGGACACTAGCAGCTGGTGGTGAGCTAGGACTGATCCCCCGAGCAGAGCGCTACTATTGTCCACACCGCTCCCTCCCTCTCCACAGTCCGATCCCCAGGGGACAAAGGCAATGACCAGGACCGATGGGGGTGATGTAGGGGTAGGTGCACCCTCTCTTCTTGTGGAGGAGAGACAATAGGCCCAGGAGGGTGTACCAAGGTGGAGGCGGCTCGCGGTAGGCCGCAACTCCCTCCCCAGTCCCTCTACTCACAGAATCCTCCACTTGTGATGTTCCTGGGCAGGCAGTATAGCAGCATGATGGTCGGATGGATGTTCTCAGTGCAGCAGGGATGCAGATGGCCTAGCCATTCGGAAAATGATGGCGATCCGTGGACTAGGCCGCAAACCGGGGCCTCGAGTAGCGGAGCCCGCCGGCCGGCCGACAAAATATGCCCCAAAAAACACTGCAGATGTCCTGCAGTGTATAGCACCACACTGGCTGGCCACCTGGAGCTCAGAAAAGGACGGATGGTGAAGGATTGAATGCAGGAGGGTTGGAGCTCCTCATCCGAACATCCGCCGCCGTTCACATCCGGACACGCCCCCCGACATTTTTATTTCTGATGTTGGTACACATCACATTTTTGGGGCTCAAATTAGGATCATTAGGAAAGAATAAAAAAAAAAGGCACTAATTTTAAATTTCCATAAGCAATGGTATTGTTTTGTGGTTTGTAAAGACACCTGTGTGAATTTGGCTAAATATTTTTGTGACATGGACAGCAGCACGTGAAAGTGACCGAGAAATAAATTATTTACAAAACCTAAAGAGATTTCACATTCTAGCATTCTTAAAAACAAAACAGATTATCAAATTTGCAACATTGTTGCCAGGACAATTTCTTTGAGAGAAAGATACATTTCTTCTCAACATGAAATGGGATTTAGTTGATTAAGTAACAATTGTACCCTTCGAATGAATGGCTGAAACTTGCACTTTGGCAAAATAACTCTCCTCTTCAATCCAAAAAAATGTGTGTAAAATAACACTCATTTTGGTATTTACTAACTACTCAAGAAATTGCTCTATGAGAGTTATTTTGAGAGTTGTTTTGTGTCTGAGCATGCTCAGTTGTGCTCAGCTGTGCTCTGTGTCTAGGAGTAAGGAGATGGGGAATTTATCTCTTCTCAGTCTTTTTAAGATATTTCAGTGTAGAAATCACTTTTTCACACAGTTTAAAAGCAGATTATCTTTAAACAATATACCACATATTTTAGTTCAATTTAGGGGATCAGATCATGCTCTAAACTTTATTTCTATTTGCACTTCTCCAGGTGGACTGGAGTAAGGAGTTGGCCGTTATCTGGACTTGGGAGCAATAGTGAATTCCATTTTGGCTGTTATTTACTTCCAGTGATATTGTGAATACCGTTTTAGCGCTATTTACCACGAATTGCGGTAATTTTGCGGCAGCGCTATAGTAAAAGGGATTTTTGGACAGGTTGGTAGCTATTTTCCTGTCAAGCAGAAAGATTGTTACCAGAGCGATTTATTCTAAAACTTGGAAGGTCTTTAAGTCCTGGTGCATTAGGAGTTTTTCTGGAGAAAACTATTTCAACAGAACCACTAGTCATTATCTTCTTCAGGGCCCTCACTTGGTCCAGACCGGTGGTGACCAGAGGTTGCCCGAAGTGGGACTTGTCACCTGTTCTACAGGCCCTAACTAAGGAGCCTTTTGAGCCCATGGATTCGGCTTCATTGAAGCAAATCACTTTAAAAACTGTCTTTTCATTTGCTATAACCACAGCTTGAAGAATAAGTGAGCTTCAGGCCCTGTTAATCAGGGAACCATTTTTTCTATTTTTCTAGACAGGATTGTTCTGAGAATTGACCCTAATTTCTTACCGAAAGTCGCTTCGGTCCAAAATCAAGCTCATGAGATAATACTTCCTACCTTTTGCTCTAATCCGGCCGTGAAGAAAGAAGAGGAATTCCATACCCTGGATGTTAAAATAGCAGTTTTATGCTATTTAGAAGCCACAAAAGACTGTAGACCTTATAATGCATTATTTGTTACATATGCTGGTACTGGGAAGGGAAAGCAAGCTACTAAGGGAACCATTGCCAGATGGTTGAAAGGGGCTATCACCGAGGCCTACTCCCTTTTCAGAACTGGAGAGCCCGGTGGGAATTCGGGCTCGTTTTACAAGAGCTTTAGCAGTGAGTTGGGCAGAGAGAACTGGTGCCATCCCCAAGCAGATTTTCAAAAAGGGCCACATGGTCAAGTCTGGCGACCTTTGTCCGTCACTATAGGTTAGACCTCTTGACGGCACAGGACCAGGCTTTTGGTAGAAAAGTCTTGCAGGCTGTTGTCCTACCCTAATGGGGGTAAGTCTTGATTATCCTCTCGGGTGCTGTCCTGAAAGACGTTTTGGGGGAAAATCAAGTTAGACTTACCGGTAACCTATTTTCCAATAGTCTTTCAGGACAGCAATAACCCTCCCTGTTTTTATATTGCTGTATACTATGACATAACTGTGACTTATGTGTTTCAGCCGGGGCTGGAGGTTCTCTTCCAACAACTGACAATATTGCCATGGAGGCCTCCTTTTGAAATCTGGATGGTGAGGTGTTCCCTGTTGGGGAGGAGCCATGATCTCTCGGGTGCTGTCCTGAAAGACTATTGGAAAACAAGTTACCGGTAAGTCTAGTTTGATTTTTTGTTGAGAAAAAAACATTCCCCCAGGGTGATCTATGTACATTGCAAGATTATAACAACTTTTGTTGCAGATTCCAAATCTTTTATTATTCTGAAGAAGTCGCTGCTTGTTCCACTGTGCTGAGTAGATCTAATGGGATTGGCTTCATAATTATGCAGCTGCAGAGCACAACTGAGGAAATCTGCTGGGCCTGCATCCCTTTAGACGTGTTCCTATTGGGAGTATCTCACCAAAAGTGACATTTTGTTGCAGGGGATCCCTGAAATATGACTTGTATCTTAGGCAGACGTCTGGGAAAATTGGTGAGCCAATCACAGAAGCAGGACATTTATGTTTCTGGGGTGTGTTCAGTACACATTCTGTGTACTGAACAACTCCAGGTAGCCATATTGCATTGCATTTTCATAAAATGACAGCGGCTGCAGATTGAAAAAGAAAGGTAAATGTTAATAACATTTCATTCCGATATGACTTGTGTCGCAATTGTATATGCTATATTATTTTTTCTTTACTTGCTATTTTTCCCCCACAAAAGTGGAGTTACCCTTTAAGGTTTCCGATCCTTCTAAGGCTCCTGCGGATGTAACAAAATGTTCCAGGACTTGCAAGCCCACAGAAAAGTCCTCCTTCGCATGAATTCTTGCCCTCACCTGTTCCCCAGGTGGGAGTCGCCTTCATTGGTTTGTGGATCTGTGGACTTCTCTGCTGCCCAACAAACGGGTCTGCGAGCTGGGCTACAAAAAATAATTTCTTTCCCATCCAACTGACCGATTCTTTACTACAATCTCTGCCTGTTCCCATTGTGGCTCCAAGCCCTTTACAAGGCGGTTCAGGATGTAATGCTCCAGGGTGTGATTGCTCCTTTTCTGACTCTGGAGAAGTTTCTGAGGTTTTACTCCAACCTGTTAATGATTCTGAAAAAGAAAGGAGTCCGTCCGATCCTGGATCTTTAGGCCCTGAATTGCTTTGTGAAGGCGCAATGGTTCGGGATGGAATCCTTATGTTCTGTGGTGGCCTCCCTTCATCAGGGGGATATCCTTGCATTATGCTTACACATTCCTATCTTTCCCGTTCACCTGCGCTACTTACACTTTGCACACTCTTCAGATACATGTTTTGGCTGCAAGGTTTTGTAAGCGGTCCTTCTGAGGGTTCTTTTTTCCTCTTCTGGGGAGTACTTAGTTGTTATTGGGTGCTTTTGTTCTGGTTATCCACCCTTCATTAGGTATCTGCTTTGGGACATCCCTACGATCAAGATTATAAAGTGCTATGTCTGTCAATGAACAAAACATAAAACTGGAGTTTCTGTTACTCACTGTAATATGCCATTCTGTTTTTTGTTTGGTAATTAATATTATTTTGCTTTCATTCAAGTGAAATACTACCAAGCAAGCATATGGAATTCTTTGAGCCCTGGGTATTTGTGTTTGGCTATGAACTTATTCTGCACTCCACACGGCGGCCTCTGATCAGTGGATTTTACAAACTGTTGTCTGTCGTAATGAAAAATGCAAAGAAACTGAAGTACTTTGAGGTATGGAATTTAATCCCAAAGACCGTTCATAAGTAGAGTGCATATGATTTTGACAAAAAGTGGGTTTTTTTGGGTTAACAAATGCTTTAACGCCGCTCTTGTGTCTTTAATGTGCAATTAGCAGCATGGTGCTTTTTAAATTATCCCTCTGTATCCCCTATAATACCTGTGTGATAATGCCAGGACATGACCCCCCCCCCCCCCCTGTGTACTGACTCCCCCTGTATATAGCTTATCTTGAGAGCCCCGTAGTCTATGCAGGCTATGTCACTCCCAGCTCTATCTCCTGTGTGCCTGTCTTCAACTCCCCCCTCCTTCTTCCTCTTTTAGCGTCTCACACAGGACGTTTAAAAAAAGTCCTAAACACGTCAGTAGCTTATCAATGATTTTTTTCAGCTTATACCAGCGTTATATTACCTGAGTTTTTTCGCATTTTTAAAGGGCCAGCCTTTTTTTTTTTTTTCAATTGATCTAAAATGTCCAAAAACGTTGGAGATCTACGTTTAGCTGCGTTTATGAGCGTTTGAACGTTTTTACAGCTGAAAAACTTCTCTCAGAACCCACTGGTCTTGGGTTTTTTTTACAGCTCAAAAACGTCACTGCTAAAAAAAGTTGATAAACTGTTGCCTTTGTGTGCATGAACACATAGGATAACGTGATGGAGGGTTTATTGACTGTAGAAAAAACGTCTGCAGCTCAAAACAGCTGCTGTAAAACCGTCAAAAAACATCCTGTGTGCATGAGGCCTAAAAGCTCCCATTTCCTCTGTATTAGAAGAATAAGTTTCCTGTGTCAGTGTTATATCATAAATATTATTATCTATATAGATAACACAGCATGGTTCCGTCTCTCCAGCTGCGGTCAGCAGCAGTACTCAGCCCCTCCCTCAGGAACTCTGAGCTGAGAGAGAAAAACGACAACTGATCCTAGTAAGAAGGTGTGATATCTATACAGAGAAGTATATATATGTTAAAACACAGACACAGGGCAACTTCTTGTTATAATACAGAGTGGATGGGAACTTTTTATACAAGTGAGAGAGAGGGAGGTTTTAGGGAAATGGGACTTTATATGAGGCCATGATATGGTAGGATCATGCGCCTCCATCCCTATTAATATAGGTAAAATGAATGGGTTTGGGACTTTATATGACACACGTGGTGGGAAGCAGATACATGATGGATGAATAAAAAGATTTTATTAAAAAGGATAAGGGTTACATAATAATGATGATGATGATGATAATAAAGATAATAAAGTATTAATTATATACAGGTAATCAAAGGCAAGAAAAACCACAACATGATTATACAGTAAATTGATTACAATGTAGGTTAATTTATATATGTACACAGACAAAGATTCCCCAATCCATCAATTTTATATATATATATATATATATATACACACACACACACACACACACACACACACACACACACACACACACACACACACACACACACACACACACACTATTACTCCACAGATAGTAGTCCATAGCCTCTCAGTGCCCCCGGTATGC
>BLSH010134932.1:164430-178360 GCA_018402905.1 Glandirana rugosa
CCCCGTCGGTTGGAGAAAGTCTGGTTAGAACCGTTTCTTCGTCTACGTCCGGTCCCTTTGTCAGAGTTTTAAGACTGTTTCCCTGGCCTGCATCTGCTTCTTTGCCAAGATTGGTCTGAAAGAGGTTGGCTGCCCCCATGCTGGTCCAGAGTTGCGGAAGCCCTTGTTTTTGTTGGCTTCTATTTTTTCTTGATTTTTGTTTGAACATAATTTTTACATGCTCTCAGAAATTGGTTATGCTAATGAATCTTATGTTTTATGATATGGATTGCCTACTACCCCAATATTTTGCTATGCATATTCTATTTACACCTAGGTTTATTTCTATGCATACACGTGTGCCTCAAATGTACCATTGTCTCCCTGGCTCGATATCTCCATCTTACCCATGTCTCCTGATAAATAACTTATGTCATATGTGGATGTTGTTTTACTGCGCTGTCAGCCTCCTGTTGATCCGACCGCTGCTCTTGGACCCCCCATGGCTACCTTTAAAATTTCTCACCTGGAACGTCAGGGGCCTACAAGCCAAGGCAAAACATGTAGCTATCCTCTCTCACCTCCCTCAAAGTCACCTCAAGTCCCTTAGCCCTGACGTTTTCTTATTGGTCGAGACGCATGTCACTAGTCACATGCAACAGGCCCTCAAGCGACCCAGGATTGGGTGGGCGTACCAGGCCCCATACACCTCCAACTCCCGTGGGGTTGCTTTCCTGATCGCCAAGGCGGTTCAGTTCAGGCTACACTCTATGTGGTCGGATCCTCAGGGCCGTTTTGTATTTTTACATGCCACTGTTAATGGGTTGGAGCTCCTCATTATGGCCTTCTACATTCCCCCTCCCTTCCAGTTTGAGGTCCTGCATGAAGGGATAGCATTTATGACTCAATACCAACAGTTGCGGCTGTCTGGCTGGGGGACTTCAATGCAATTGTTGACCCCATGCTTGATAAGCTGCAGCATTCCACCCCAGATACTCCTCGCTTACCCACAACTAGTTTTGGAAGGTTTATGGCGGAATTTGCTTTGACTAATGCCTGGCGCTACAGATACCCCACCTCCATTGCATATTCATGTTATACCCCCGCCCATTCGGCCATGTCCCGAATAGAATGTTTTTCTAACCCCCACTCTCCTACCAGACTTAATTGAGGTGGGTTACGGGACTCGTATACTATCCGTCCACCCTCCCTGCTGGGTCACCCTCCACGTGTCTACCGCCCCTATCTCCCATATTTGGCGATTGAACCCCTTTTGGCTAAAAACCCTGATGGGCATGGAGGAGATTCAAAGGGAATGGGTTTATTTTTTTCGCATCAATAGTGAAATGGCACCTACGGGGATAGTATGGGAGGCCTTTAAAGTGCATGCCTGCATGATACTCTCCACCTGTTTTAATAGACACAAGGCCATATCTAAAGTTTTTATTCAGAGGGCGGAGGGGCACCTGCACTCCCTGGAGCAAACCTTCTTGGCAGACTCCTCACCGCCTAACTCCTCCCTCGTTAGAATGCAGGGCAGACTCCTAAATCAGCTCCACTTTGAAAAAGCTAAACAAAGCATTTTCTTCAGCAAGCAAAACATAGTTGAGGAGATTGTGTTTCAGATGCAGGCCTGGTGGCCGGACAATTCCAGACATTCTATGCAGACCTATATTCATCTACCACCCATCATACTGCTGAGGAGCTGTCTGCCTTTCTCCAGGGTGTCGAGTTCCCATCTCTGGCACCCTCCCGGGTCGCAATGTTGTACGCCCCTGTCACCTCGGACTGCATTGACGAGGCCCTTGCCCTTCTCCCCCCCTCAAAGGCCCCTGGTTCCGACGGGTTGCCCCTGGAGTTCTATACCCAGTTCAGGGAGGTCTTGGTCCCCAAGCTGTGAGAGCTATACAAGTCTATGTTCAACTCCAATACCCTTCCTGCCAGTATGGGAAGGCTCTCATAGTCCTCATACCCAAGCCAGGCAAAGACCCCACTCAGCCTGAGTCCTATCGCCCCATATCCCTATTGCAACTGGACGTAAAAATCCTTGCTAAAGTCTTAGCTCTAAGACCCAACAAGGTTATCTCGAGCCTGATCCACGATGACGAGATCATGCCCCAAAAGAATACCGCCTTTAACCTCCGGAGGCTCTTCATGAACCTCCAGTCCACCCATGACAAAGCAGGCACCAGGATCATTGTCAGCTTGGACGCCGCTAAGGCGTTCAATTCGGTGGAGTGGGGTTATTTGTGTGAGTGCCTTTGGAGGTTTGGTTTTGGCCCCAGGTTTGTCAGGTGGCTCCAGCTTCTATACCAGGCCCCTACGGCCAGAATACAAGTGAATGACAGGCACTTGGACTCATTTCCCCTCTTCAGGGGTACTCGCCTGGGTTGCCCCCTATCTCCCCTACTTTACGCTCTTGCGCTAGAGCCATTGGCAATTGCTATTAGGTCCAGTCCCGACATCAATGGCCTCCGCAGGGACTTATGTGGCCATAAGTCTATATGTGGATGATATGCTCCTCTATTTAGAAGACTCAGGTCCCTCTCTAGAGGCTCTGCAACTTATAACACAATTTGGGGCCTACTCTGGCCTCCAAATCAACTGGACCAAGTCCCACATTCTTCCTCTGAACCCTGAGGCCCCTACCGCTAGGCAGGCTGCCCCCCCCCTCCCGTTAGAGTAAGCCAACTCAGATATCTGGGGATACAGGTCTCCCGTCGCCTGCTGGATTATATTAACTTGAACCTTGAACCCCTATATACAGTGCGGAAATCAAAAACTCAGGTATGATCCAGACTTTCACTGGACGTCATGGGCCGTATCAACTTAGTTAAAATGATACTCCTCCCTAAACTCCTTTTATGTTTTTTGTCATGCCCCTGTGTATATCCCGCTCTGCCACCTTAAGGCCATGGAATCCATAATAAATACTTTTGTCTGGGGGACATCCTGACATAAGCTATCCTGGCAGACCCTGAAATGCCCCGCTAGCCTGGGTGGTGCAGCCCTCTGAGATCTCTCCATGTACTATGTGGCTTCTCAGTTGTCTCACTTCTATTACCTCCATCGGGAGGTCAAGGCTAGATACTCCACACTGGTATGCTCCCGCCCTTCGGAACAGCCCCTCCAGTTTCTGTTCCATGGTGTTCGCTGCTTGGCTCACGCGGGTGTGTGTGTGTGGGGGGGGGGGGGGGGGGTCGGGTGAAACTTGCATGCTGTTCCATCATTGCAAAATTTGGCAACTCGCCATGCAAATTATTAAGGCCCCTTTCCATTCCATTCTCACACGCCCCTCTGGGACAATCTACGGCTGCCAGAACTCTAAACGATTCCAGAGCATGCTCTCTGGATTGACAGGGGGGTCATCTACCTATCACATGTCATTGCGAACGGCGGGGTGCGTCCATTTCACGAGCTCAAGGCGGAATTTGACTTGCCCAACTATATGCTGTTTCGCTACTTACAACTTCGGCATGTCCTCACTACTCAATTTTCTGAGGCCATCCCCATACTGGAAACTCTTGATCCTGTCGCAATAATTACTGGTCAAGATCCCCAGAAACGTATATCCCTTTTCAACAAGCTCCTCCTGACTCCCTCGGCCACCAAACATGCCTACCAACTGAAAGATCGCTGGGCATGGGATATTGGTGAAATGGCCGATAAAGAATGGGATGAGATCCTTGGAGTGGGTAAACTTGTCTCCCCCAAGCTTTCTGATCGCCTAAAGCATCCTATACATTTTACATCGGTCCTATCTCACACCCATCCATACCGCTAAGTTCAACCCAACCCAGGGTGCAGATTGCCCTAAATGCAGGGATCCCCAGGGCACTTATCATTTACTATGGTCCTGTCCCTCAGTCCAGGGCTACTGGATGCAGATCCTCAATTTCCTCCATGATAGGATGGGCTCCCCCCTGACCTTCTGCCCTCGCAAGTGCCTGTTAGGTCTTCTCCCCACCTCAGAGGGAGACAAATACTTGCACACCTTTTTGCAAGAAATGCTCTTTCTGGCCAGAATGCAAATTGCCAAAACCTGGATCAGGGAATCACCCCCGACTGTTCAACAGTGGATCAAAGCCGCCGATGGCACGCTCCCCTATAAAAAAAGTTCTCTATACTCACAGAGGCTGTCCCACTAAGTACCATAAAATTTTGGACAGATGGTTGGGTGACTCTTCCACCTGCCCCGAGCTAGATTGACCCACTCTATTCCTGCTTTTCCACTCTCTGCTCCTGCACCACAATCTCTTTAGAGAGAGCCTACCGAGCTCTAACACCTGATTACAGTGACTGATTAGTAGGCGGCCCATAATGACCAACATATATCACACCTCTTTTTCTATTTCTATGAGAAGAGTGGGAAAATAAATACTTCTTACAACCAATATAAGTGTATGCTGTACTGTATCTATGCATTAATGCTTTCCATTCTTTGTATGACCAATAATACATGCTCCTACAACTTTTTTTTTTTTGTATACTTGTTTGTAGTGCCTGTTGCACTCATTGCTGTACACGGTCAATATCCTGTGTCTTATCCAATAAAACTTACTTTTTGGATTAAAAAAAAAATAGCCAGCAGGGCTAGCTGACAGGCAGGAAATGAAGACCAGGTATGTCACTGTGGAATGAAGAGTACTGGCAATTAACCGACAGCTGAGCACTAGAGCTCTGAGAAGGGAGGGCTGAGCCCAGTCCTGACAATTCTATAGATTCATTGCACACAGAGTGATATATTTCAAGCATTTTTTTCTTTTAATTTTGATGATGATGGCTTATAGCTAGTGAAAACACAAAATTCAGTATCTCAGAAAATTAGAATATTACATAAGACCAATAAAAGAAACAAAATAATTAATTTATTTTTTTAAAGATGTTTTTATTGGTTATAAAAGATGTACAAACAAAAAAGTAAAAACAACAACTGCCCATTGGGTGACAGATTATACAAGCAGATACAGAGGGTTAATAACGTATTCATTGGTAATAAATCCCTCCAACTATAAGATCAAATACCTATGGCTCATCCGTACATTTCCCACCAGCCGGACCGAAGTCTGTCCAAAATATATCAAAGCACAATGATCGTTAAATGAAGGCGGAGATGCTAGGTCCGGCCTGAAGTGAATGAGACAAGAGTACTCATTATGGCAGAGCAGGGCATAGCGTAAGGGGGACTGGCCAGCCACCCATCCCAAACCTTATAGAATCCCTTACTTTGCTTCCTCAGGTCAGCTGTGAGTTTATATAAGGGTAGTGCATCATTTACTAATTTCAAAGATATTGTTTTATTGAGCGTCTGTGAGCTCTTCCACGTCAGCAAGAGGGACTTCTTTGCATAGAAAAGAAGGATACGAAGAAGTCTCTTTGCCGAGACCGACA
Organism: Glandirana rugosa; assembly: GCA_018402905.1. Classification (NCBI taxonomy): domain Eukaryota; kingdom Metazoa; phylum Chordata; class Amphibia; order Anura; family Ranidae; genus Glandirana; species Glandirana rugosa. Next base: position 169,801 of record BLSH010134932.1, read on the forward strand.
GGGATAGATCCCCAAATACTCCTAGGAGACAATTTTTGGGGTTAATAATATTGGGGAGGCCCAGAGCCGATGAAAGGAAAGAGCCAATCTCCCTCCAGAAGTCCTGTACTATAGGGCATGTCCAGAAGCAATGCATGAAGTCAGCTTGTTGACCGCATCCCCTAAAGCATGCATCTGTAGTTAATAAGCCCATTTTATGTAGCCTATGCGGGGTATGGTGGGATTGGTGGAAGACCTTGAGTTGGATAACTCGGTCTCTAGAGGAGATGACCGATGTTTTGAAGGTATCTATGAATTCTGACCAGTCCTCTTAAGTAATCTGTATATTCAAATCTGACCATTTAGCTTGGGCCATCTGAAATCTGGGGTTGGTGTCTGTAACCAGGGTCATGTAGTAGGTTGAGATAAGTTTAGTGGTGGCAGGGTCCCTTAGTAATTTTTCTAGTGCAGGCATAGTAAGCGGGTTATCCAGGGTGCCAAATTGCTTCCTAACTGCATGTCTCAATTGATAAAATATATAGTAATTCGGAAGGTCAAACTCTTGTTGTAATTGTCGGAAAGATTTAAAACCTTGCGTGTCATACAGATGACACAAATATTTGACCCCCTTAGAGGGCCATCTGATTGGTTCTGGAATAGACTCCAGTTCCCCAAGATTACCATTATACCACAGGGGCATGTTTGGTGAGGCACCCCAGGACTCTCGAGCATACTTAGTTCTTATCGACCTAAACAAAGAAAGGGACATTTGTATTATTGTTACCCCAGGTCGGTCAGGAACACGGTCTCTATATATCACGTTATGTAATGTTTCCATAGAGGAGGCAATGGCCCCCTCCGTGCTAGTACATGCCTTATTGTCAGTGGGGTGTAACCAGTCATGTATGAACACCAGTTGGGAGGCCAGATAATAGAGGTAAAAATTGGGAAAGGCTAGTCCGGCTAGATGGGAAGGCAGTCGAAGCGTATCAAGGGCTATCCTGGGCTGTCCACCCCGCCAGAGGAACGTAGTACATAGAGAATCAATACGTTTAAAGATAAATTTTGGGATCCTACATGGGGAATTGGCCAGGATATAGAGCAGTTTAGGGAGGTAAATCATTTTAATGATGTTAGCCCTGCCCATGAGATCCAGCGGAAGATCCATCCATTGCTTAGTGTGTTCCTGTAATTGCGTTAGTAAAGGGTACATGTTATTTGTAATATACTTAGAGATTGGCAATTGTACTATTACGCTCAGGTATCTAAAGGAAGAGACAATCTGTAGTTTCTACTCTGCGTATATCAGTGGTATGGCTTTGCTGTCCAGGGGGAAGAGGGTAGATTTTTCCCAATTCACCCTGAACCCCGAATAGTCCCCAAAAGTATTAATAAGAGATAATAGGTTTTTAAGTGAATCTTCTGGGTCAGCTAGATACACCAGGGTGTCGTCCGCGTACAGGGATATACGCTCTTCAATTGTCCCAATAGGAAGGCCTTTTATCTGCGGTGTTCTACAGATCTGGATGGCAAGGGGCTCCATGGCTAAGGCGAACAGGAGGGGAGACAAAGGACACCCCTGCCTGGTTCCCCTGCCAATCGGGAATGCCTCCGTCACCCCAGAGCTAACCCTAATGTGAGCCAGTGGAGAGCAGTATAGGAGTCTAATCCAGGCTATCATGCGTGGACCAAATCCATAGCTCTCTAACACTTTAAACAGGTAGGACCATTCCACACTGTCAAAAGATTTTTTAGTGTCAAGTGACACTATTACCCTGGTAGGAGCACAACCATGTGGGTATTGTAGGTTATGGAATAGTCTACGTATCTTCATTCTGGTGGATCGTCCTGGTATAAAACCTCCCTGGTCACATCTTATCAGTTTCTCAATCACTAGGTTGAGACGATTGGCCAATACTTTGGCAAGAATTTTAACATCCACATTTATAAGGGATATGGGGTGGTAGGAATCACAAAGCAATGGATCTTTCCTAGGTTTTAGCAATAGTACAATTAATGCTTCCCTCATAGATGGTGGGAGGACTCCATTTTTGAACACTTCATTGTATGTACTAAGAAGAAGGGGACTAAGTAGGGAGGTAAACTTCTGGTACCATTCAGCCGGGAAGCCATCTAGGCCTGGGGATTTGTGGTTCGGAAGTTGTGTAATCGCGCTTTAATTTCCTCCACCTCCAAGTCTTCCGTCTATTAGTCAGTTAAATGAAGAAAAGGGATTTGTGCAAGGTACTCGGCTAAGTGTGTGTCTAAGTAGTGGGCCCTGGTAGTGTATAAGTCTTGGTAGAAAGATAGAAATGTGGCCATGATATCCTGTGGGGCATCACTTATCTCTCCTTGAGAGGTAAGGATTCGAGGGATAGAGATAGGAGTACGGTCTGGTCTAACTAGGTAAGCTAAAAGTCATCCGGCTTTATTACCATGTTCAAATATTTTCTGTCACATGTAGCATACGTTTTTGAGTCAAGTCCAGCAACTTGATCTCATATTCCCTACGTCTGGATAGCCATAGATCACGCTTAGCAGAGTCAGGGTGTGCCACATAAATCCGCCTCAGCAACCACCATTGCCTCCTCTAATTCTTTGGTGTACTGCTGAGCGTTTTTATGCAGGACACCCGTCACAGACATGAATGCACCCCTCAATACTGCCTTAGACGCCTCCCATACATTAGAGGAGTCAGTAGACCCTCTATTAAGCTTCCAATAGTCCACAATGTCTCCCCCGCAGGATCTCTGTACAATCTCGTCCACCAGCCAGTGCGAGCCCATGCGCCAAATAGCGGGTCCCTGCGCAGGCAAAAGGAGGAAATCCACTGCCAGAGGTGCGTGATCAGACACCTCCCTGGGCAAGTAGGACACTGAAGACACCAGCGGAAGAGCATCGGGTGTAGCAAATGCAAGATCTATGCGAGACATTGTACAGAATGAATCAGAATGACAGTATTGATATTCGGCGGGGTGTTTCCACCGCCACACCTCAGTAAGATTATAGACTCCGGCTCAGTCAATAAAAAAAGGGGCAGGATTTACCACTCCCTCCCAAGCGGTCCAGTGAGGGGTCCAAAACGGCATTAAAGTCCCCTACATATAGCACAGGGCCAGGGGCTCTAGCAACAAGTAGAAGCGAAAACCTGAAAAGGAGATCTGGAGTAAATGGGGGAGGTACATAAACATTGACCAGAGTAAAGGTCATTCTAGCAATTGTTATAGTGAGTATAACAAACCGGCCATCCGGATCTGTTTTAAGGGATAGAATTTCAGCCGGCAGGGACTTGGCCAATAAAATAGAGACACCCCTAGAGTAAGTGGTGTGGGTGGCATGGAACGAGGAAGCTAACCACGCTCTTTTAAGCGATCGCAGTCGTTCCTTAATCAGGTGGGTCTCCTGTAAACTAATATGTGGTTGATGTCGCTTGAGGAATGAAAAAATCAAGGACCACTTGTGAGGAGAGTTTGCCCCCCTTACATTCCAGGAAATAATTTTAAGTGGATTAGCCATTTACAACATGTACAACATATTCCACATCGTAAGGATCAGCATGAAAATCAGTATTAACGGTAGAAAAATCACGCCAAATGATGTAGTATCGGTTTACCCATAAACAGTCTGGGGAAGTAGAATATTCTGCTTGTACAAAACTAAATAACAACCGTAGTCCATCAGAAAGTTCAATGAACCGTAGAAGGAGCACAGAAGAGCAACCTTTCCCTCCCCCCCCCCCCCCCCCTGCTCAGCCACCCCCAACCTAGCGAGCTTGGATCCCGAACCAACTATAATCTCTACCAAAAACCCAAAGAAAAACATTAACCAGGCAAAAAACAGTTCCCATGGTTTCACCATTCAGCGGGATTGGGGTTGGTGACATGGCTAGTGAGCTCCAATGAAACATAGGTAGTGCCCTTGAAGGAGAGTTATAACGTGCCTTAGTAGCAAGGTGGCCGTAGATGTAGTTGGCAGCATACATAATGTACTCAGGAGAGAGTCTGGTGTGGTGAGGACAGCCATGGCTGCAGTCCAATCCACCCCAGATCAGGTGTAGGATCAGGTAGGAAGTTGTGCATGTAGGTTCACTCACAACCCCAAGCTCGTATAAAGCCGGTGTAGTTCAGGCAAAAATACAGGGCCCTGGCGAGGGAACCAAAACACAGGAGAGTTACAATGCCAACGAGGTCACGCCACAAGGTAACTAACCGCTATCATCAGTTATAGATTTCAGGAGCAGTGATAGGTATCCATCTGTAATTGCGGCCAAGGAGCCAGGCTATTTGAGAGGAGTATCAGAATGGTCATTTTTGTTGTTCGCTGCGTTGCGGGCCAAATCGCTCGTCGAGCCAGGCCATAGCTTCTTTAGGATCGTTGTAAAAGTGAGCCTTACCATCACAGGTGACCCTCAGCTTGGCTGGAAACAGCATAGCATATATCAGGCCCTCCTGCCGAAGACGGGCTTTCACTGCAGAGAAGGAAACGCGCTGGCGCTGAACATCCGCAGAGAAGTCAGGATATATAGATATGGTGTTGCCGTTGTACTTGAGTGGACCTCTTTCTCTGGCTAAGCGCAAGATCGTCACCTTGTCCTGAAAGTTAAGGATGCGTGCTATCAGGGAGCGTGGGGAAGCCCCAGGATTTGGCGCTCGTGATGGAGTACGATGTGCCCTTTCGATGAGGAAGGCGTGGGACAAGGCCTCAACCCCCAATGTCTCTCGCAGCCAGGAATGCAAGAACCACTCTGGTCGGGAACCCTCCGAACGTACTGGGAATCCCACAAAGCGGAGGTTATTCCTTCGGGAACGATTCTCCAAGTCGTCTATTTTTAGCGTGGAGGGCCACTATTTCATTAGTGTTCATCTGCACATTAGCTGATAATGGCTTCACTGTGTCTTCTAAGGTACTAATACGTTCCTCAGCGGCCCCGGTTCTCTCCCGCAAAGTCCGTACATCCTGCTTCAACAAGGAGTTATCGATGCGAATGGTTTCTATTTGCAGTGATAGGGAGGTTTTACATTCCTGGATTGCCAGCATGATCTCGGCCAGTGTAGGTTCCACTGCAAGGAGCCCCGAAGCCGTGCTCTCCGCGGGGCTACAGGGGGCATCCAGCCCCTGTTGCGGGTCGCCCTGTGTAGCGAAAAGAGCTGGGCCAGGTGCGCTCACCCCCTGCGAGAGCAGCGTAGGGGAGACTACGGGCACTGGAGGCTGCGGCACTTGGTCCAGGCCCGCTGCAGCATCAGCGCCCCCCTGCCTCCTAAACCTGACCAGCTGCTCCGCTGCCGATGTAGGCGCGGGTGGCCCATATTTAAACATCATTCTGCCTCAATTATAGGTAACACACTGCTCAAATAGACAATGTATATGTAGAGTAGAAACACAGGAACAGAGGTAACACTGGTCAGGTGTAGGGGTCCGTAGCTATATCCAGGAATTTCAGCAACAGGAGCCAGAAAAGCACTCACCCAGGAGGGGACAATCACTGCAGAGTTCACTCACCAGTCCACTTAGATGTTGTAGGGGCCAGGGTTATAATGGGCTGCAGAATTATTTCTCCCCTGCTTCCACGTCGTCCATCCACTCCCCCCCAGCCAGGACCTCCAATAGATAGGGGTGACAGTTTTTGGCAGTGGGGCCAAAGCAGCTGCGCTATCTACCTCACTGGGCTGAGGAGGACAGGCCCGAACGGCAAGATGGCAGCGATTCGCGGCTACACGGAGGCCGCATTTACTTCTATGGCTCTTCTACACACTTGCACCACAGGCTCTCAGGATGAGGGGCTGTCAGCCCAGCCAGAGGACAGACTGGAGGCCGTTAGAGGGTCGATGGAGTACAGATGGCCCACCTGCTGGCTGGATGGTGGCAATCCACGGCCTAGGCCGCAAGCCGTGGCCTCGAGTGCCGGGATCGGCCTTCCAATCGGCTATTACTCCCCAGGAATGAGGCACCGGCATCCACTGATGGGCAGTAGCTGGATTGGGGGGCCTGCTGAGGAGTGATGGAGCTGCGGATGGCCCGTCTGCTGGTCGAATTGAGGTGATCCGTGGACTAGGCTGCAAGCCAGGGGCTCGATTTGCGGTGCCGGTCGGCAAACTACACCCCGGGGATGAGGCTCTGGTCTACACTGAGTAGGGAGCGGTAATGGATGCCCTCAACGGTGCAGTAACGAAGGATGGCAAAGGATTAAATAAAGGATTGTAGGAGCCCTTCACCAGTATGTATGTCGCTTCCTACATCCGGACACGCCCCCCAAAATAATTTTTTAATACAGAAATTTTGGCTTAATTAAAAAGTATGTCCATGTGCAGTATAGTATGCACTCAATACCTTGTCGGGGCTCCTTTTGCATGAATTACTGCATCAATGCGGTGTTCAGCCTCTAGCACTGCTGAGGTGTTATGGAAGCCCAAGTTGCTTTGATAGCAGCCTTCATCTCATCTGCATTGTTGGGTCCGGTGTCTCTTATCTTCCTCTTGACAATATCCCACAGATTATGTATGGGGTTTAGGTCAGGCGAGTTTGCTGGCCAGTCCAGCATAGTAATACCATGATCATTAAAACAGGTATTGGTACTTTTGGCAGTGTGGGCAGGTGCCAAGTCCTGCTGGAAAATGAAATCAGCATCTCCATAAAGCTGGTCAGCAGAGGGAAGCATGAAGTGCTCTAGAATTTCCTGGTAGAGGTCTGCGCTGAATTTGGACTTTATAAAACAGTGGACCAACACCAGCAGATGACATGGCTCCCCAAATCATCACTGACTGTGGAAACTTCACACTGGACCTCGTGCAACTTGGATTCTGCACCTTTCCACTCCTTTTCCAAGACTCTGGGACTTTCCAAATTGAATGCAAAATTTACTTTCATCAGAAAAGAGGGCTTTGGACCACTGAACAACAGTTCAGGCCTTTTTCTCCTTAGTCTAGGTAAGATGCTTCTGACGTTGTCTTTGGTTCAGGAGTGGCTTGACACAAGGAATTCAACAGTTCTAGCCCAGAATACATCTGTGTGTGGTGGCTCTTGAAGCACTGACACCAGCCGTAGTCCCACTCCTTGTGAATCTCCCCCAAATTCTTGAATGCCCTTTGCTTCACAATCCTCTCAAGGCTGTGTTTAACCCTGTTGCTTGTGCAGCTTTTTCTACCACACTTTTCCTTCCACTCAACTTTCCATTAATATGCCTGGATGAAGCACTCTTGGAACAGCCAGCTTCTTTAGCAATGACCTTTTGTGACCTAGTCTCCTTGTGGAGTGTGTCAATGACTGTCCTCTGGACAACTGTTAAGTCAGCAGTCTTCCCCATGATTGTGTAACCTACTGAAGCAGACTGAGAGACCATTAAAATGTTCAGGAAACCTTTTACAGGTGTTTTGAGTTAATTAGCTGTTTAGAGTGTGGCACCATGGGGTGGATTTACCAAAGGCAAATACACTGTGACCTTTGTAAAGTGAAGGTGCACTCTGCAAGAGCAGTTTCTCCAGAGCTTAACAAATGAGCAAACACTCTGCTGACTTCCATCATTCAGTCAAATGCAAGCAAAAATGCTTTTTTCTCTTATGTTCACTGACAGACGCAGCTCTTCTTAAATGACACGTGGGTTTTATGTCGTCCTATCAGGAGTGACTAGGCAAAATAGATGCAAAAGCATCAGGGATAGGCTGGCCCCTCCCATGGGGGCCGTCCTCACCTGAGCCTATAAAACCCCCTGCTGGCCAATAGTATTCAGTTTTTGTTTGCCTAGTGCAAAGGAGTTGGCTGGGTTCCCCTATGGGACCTGCGTTTTTTTTCTGCATGAAAATTTTCTCTCTAAAAGATGAAGACTTCTATCAAGTAGCCGGCCTTGGCATAGAGCGGATATCACGAATCCAAAGCTTTGCCCTGCCCGGCCACCTCCTGACGACCTACCCTAAAAATGACAGGGCAGCGTCGCTCAGGGCCCGTTCCGTGCGGGCGGCCTGTGGCTGTTGCCACTTGTGCCCAGTGTCTGGCTTTTGCCTTTCCAGTGGCCTTGGAAAGCAGCAATCCTTCCCGGGACAAGGGGGGAAAGTCTGCTTCGGGTGGCTACCCGCAACGCCCGTCGGACTGGTGAGTGACCCCTCCTTCGCCCTTAGGGCGTGGGGGCGGCATCCGGGGCAGTTTTTAATTTTAGCAGTAACTTTTTCCCTGTCAGGGGGGCACCTACTTATTGCGCCTGGTCTGCCGCGTTCGCGCGGCGTCGCGTTTGTGACATAGAGGGCCCTGGGACCTGTACCGGTGTTCCCACTGGGGAACGTTCGTTCGCGTGCGTTTTTAGCCACCGCCATTTTGCGGCGGTTGGCTCATGCTGCGCGAGTGCCATTTTCTCCCCGGTGGCGTTTTTTGGTATTACACTCTGTGTAACTGCGCACGCTTTCTCCTCAGAGAAGCGGCAGCTGCATGTGTGGTGCAGTCCCCAGGAGCGCCTTTTTTCTCACAGTGCTGACAGGCTGCAGGGCTAGAAGCAGCAGGTTTGGCTAGCTCCTTGGGGTGTTGTTTTAGGTGGGCTTGTCCTCCCAGGCTACCTGGGTGGTCTTAGGTGGTGGTGGTATGTGGGGGGGCATCCCAT
>BLSH010134932.1:194982-205764 GCA_018402905.1 Glandirana rugosa
ATCTCTCGTTGGATCAGACAGACTGTGACCCATGCGTATTCTGTTCGGGGCAAGGTTCCTCCTTTTCCGGTCACGGCTCATTCTACCCGGGCTGTTAGCACTTCCTGGGCTGTTAGACACCAGGCCTCGGTGTCACAGGTATGCAAAGCGGCCACTTGGGCCTCGGTTCACACTTTCATTAAGTTTTATAAAGTTGATGTGTTTGCATCTTCGGATGCTGCTTTTGGCCGCAAAGTTTTGCAGGCGGCAGTGTAGGCGCGTCTGGCGCCTCCTTAGAGGTTCTGTTGGGTACTGTTGTTAGCGTTTACCCAGCCCTCTTTTTTACACAGCTTGGGGACATCCCCACACGTAATGGAGAGCTGCGTCTGCCAGTGAACGATAGGAGAAAAAGGGATTTTATTAAAACTTACCATAAAATCCTTTTCTCTGAGTTCACTGACAGACGCAGCACCCACCCCTCTCTGCTCTGTTCTTTGTACGGCTTGTGCACGAACTGATGAGCTATACTATGGAGGGGGTTTATGTGGGAAGAGCGGATGACCCCATGGGAGGGGTCAGCTGTTTCTTTTCCCTGCCTAGTTAACTCATGGTGAGACAAGCATAAACCCCACACGTAATGGAGAGCTGCGTCTGTCAGTGAACTCGGAGAAAAGGATTTTACGGTAAGTTTTAATAAAATCCCTTTTTTCCCAGTTCTTATATGCATGGTAAGTTGCCCTATTTGTTTATTGAATGTTTTCTCTTCTCTTTAAGGATGGCATTGTGGATCCTGTTGATAGTACACTGCGAGACTTCTCTGGACAATGCATTCGAGAATTTTTAAAGTGGTCAATCAAACAGACAACGCCACAACAGCAGGAAAGAAGCCCAGTCAACACGCAGTCTCTATTTAAACGGCTTTACAGTCTTGCGTTACACCCAAATGTGTTCAAGAGGCTAGGAGCTTCTCTAGCATTCAACAACATATACAAAGAATTTAGGTGGGGCAGTACATTGCTTGTAGAGTACTGGGTGACAAGCTTGTATGCTGAGCTATATTAGAATACATGTGTATGCAGTATATCTGAGGTCCTCATTGATTTATCTACTCAGAGAGGGACACATAACTATTTAAAATTTTAGTAAGGAATTGTTTGGGACATTGTATACTTGTTTATATACATTTCACGAGTGGTATTGTAAGGAGCATATCCCACTTATTGACCATGCTATAAAGCCGAATGCCATTCTGTAGTTTTACCAGGGTGTAGAAGTGTGCATAATTGTGAACATGGCATATGTTGTTGCTGACATATTTTCAGCAAAGACAATCTCATCTTTGAATGATTTTTTTTTTAAGTCAAAGCTGTCTACTATCTCATTGAGTTTCTCTCATCCTGGATTAAAGCATAAGTTAAAATCGTTTTCATAAATGTGATTACTAGTCTCCTAATTCTTAGCGGTCTCATCTCTTAGAGAGGAATCAGCGCTGGTGGAACAGTTTGTGTTTGAAGTGTTAGTGATTTATATGGAAAGCCTAGCACTTTCTCATGCAGATGAAAAATCCTTAGGTGAGAGTACATTCATCTACTGAACAGTCTTTCTTTCTCTACTGATTTTTGTTTAAATTTACATGCATATATATTCTTCATCTCATTATAGGAACTATTCAGCAATGTAGCGATGCCATTGACCATTTGAAACGTATTATTGTTCACAAAGCTTCGTTGTTGAACAAGAAATCTAAACGACGCATACCAAGGTGCAGTTAGTCATGTGTACGCTACACACATAGTGTGATGTTGATTATTATGTTGGACAGCTTTTTTTTTTTTAATTCTTGTGAGAAAAAGACTCTAAAATAAAGCACTGAACAGTTTTAAGAAAGTCTAGTTTAATATAATTTCAATTGTATTAATGTTTTTACATTTAATAATTCATTAAATTATCAAAACATATTGAGTTATTAAAGATTATTGAATACGTTTCAGTTACAAAGTGTGTCATGGTAAGTAATAAAATACAAATTTAATCTAAAACAAATGATACATTTAGTATATGTTTTGTCATCCTTTTTAAATATAGAGGGTTTCCTCCAGGCAAGTCTCTCTGTCTCCTGGACATTGTTCTGTGGCTGTTAGAACAATGTGGGCGCCCTCAGGCTGATTGTAGACACAAGGCAATGAAGCTGTTCTTTGAATTTGTGCCTTTATTACCAGGTATGTTACTATGAATGCTAATATACCTATATACTGATCCTTGATAAAGTCATATTTAGATAGTAATAGATCTTCAAATACATGTTGCCCTAATTTGATTTTATTAAAGTTATTAAAAAGGCCGCACAACCTAATTGAATTCAACATGGGGGAAATGTATGTGACGTTCCTGAGCTGTCCATGTACTAAAGTAAATGCTGACTAAAATGTTTTACAAGTTTTAACATATTAAAGCATGTTTTTTCCTTAAAGTGATTGCAAAGTCTTTTTTTTTTTTTTTAACCACTTCAGCCCCGGAAGGATTTCCCACTGTAGGACCAGAGCACTTATTGCGGTTCGGCACTGCGTCGCTTTAACTGACAATTGCGCGGTTGTGCGATGTTGTACCCAAACAAAATTTGTGTCCCCCGTCCCCCCACACACAAATATTGCTTTCTTTAGGTGATATTTGATCACCTCTGCGTCATTTCTGATCACTGCTATAAACAAAAGAATTGCGACAATTTTGCAAAAAAGAAAAAACAATATTTCTTACTTTTTGCTATAATACATATCCAAAAAAAAGAAATAAAAAAAACTATTTTTTTCATCAGTTCTGCCCGATTTATATTCCTCCTCATATTTTGCAATCTGTGTTTATTGATTGGTTTGTGCAAAAGTTGCGTTTACGAATGATGAGAATTCATTTATGGGGTTTTTATTTTTTTTTTATTTTTCACTAGTAATGGTGGCGATCTGCGATTTTTATCGGGACTGTGATATTGCAGCGGACATGTCGGACCATTTTGACATTTTTTTGGGACCAATGGCATTTATACAGGGATCAGAAATTTAAATAGCCGCTGATTACTTTGTAAATGCCATTGGCAGTGAAGGTGTTAACCTGCAGGGGGCACTCTAAGGGGTTAACTGTGTTCCCTGTTTGTGTTCTAACTGTTTAAGGGCTTTGCTGGCTGGAGGAGGAGAGTGATCGCGGCTCCCATACACAGGGAGCCTGCGATCACATCCCTTCCCCCTCTGTCAGAACGGAGATCCGTGTTCACATACGTGGATCCCCGTTCTGTCACCCTGGGGGGGACAATCGTGGGTATCCGGCGGACATCGAGTCTGCCCTACCTGCTTCCTGGCCCCCCTGGAACACAGTGAGCATGCGAGCGTGCCTCTGGCGGGGCGCACGCGCGCTCACAGTGCGCGATCTGGCAGCCGCCGTCATCTGACGACAATTTGCAATATCGAACCAAGTTGCCGTCGTCCAGCCACGGCGAGCTGTCGGCCACTGGTTAAATAACAAACATGTCAAACTTACCTTTTCTGTGCAGTTGATTTTGCACAGAGCAGCCCGATCCTCCTCTTCTCGGGTCCCTCTTTGCTACTCTTGGACCTTCCCTCCTATCGAGTTCCCCCTCAGCCAGCAGCTTCCTATGTGGGCACATGAGCTTAGTCAGAGCTCCATGTATTCATTCAGACATGGAGCCCCAGCCCAACCCCCTCTCTCCCCTGATCCCTGATTGGCTGACTGACTTTGGTTGACAGCTGCGGGAGCCAGTGTGTCTCAGCCAATCAGGAGGAGTTTCCCGGACGGTGTGGACATCACTGGAGAGAGAAGGGGCTTAGGTAATTAATTAGGGGTTGCTGGGGTAGCTGTTGCACAAAAAAGGTGTTTTATCTTAATGCATAAAATGTATTATGATAAAAAAAACCTTCTGCCTTTACAACCCCTTTAATTGTACATCACAAGACTCAGAGAAGTTAATATTCATGTCTACTTTGGTTATTCTGCTATTTTCAGGTGAATGAACACTGGCCAAAAATGCAGGAATCGCACCCAAACCTAACCCCCCCCCCCTGCTCCACTTATTCATCAGTTTTGTGGGCTCTATATGGATCAATCACTGTGGCTAGCAGGCCAAAAGGGACCATACCCAGACCCTGCATTCAAGTTTGGCCTGTATCGTTTGTCTGATGACACTTGATCCTGTGGTCAGCAATTTCTGGAGTAGAGTGTACCCTTTAACCTTGCTGGCAGAGTGCTATATAGGTTCAGGGCAATGAATCCCTGGATGGAAGTCAAGTCCCGGCCCTGGTGGGTGAAGACTAGGCCTGTTGGCCCTGTAGCTAGACTGCTGAGTGCCTCTGATTGTAGAACTTTGTGGCAGCTTCTCCTGAGTGTTTTCAGCATGAGGTATTGGAGGAAATTCTGCAGGAAGATGCTGTTGAGGATCTAGAATCCTCTGTGGATGAATCCTCCCAGGAGGAATCTCAGGATCTATGGCTGCCTCAGAAGTGTCACACTGATACATGCATTAAATAGCATGTCGTAGGGAAATTCATTTGGAACTAAAACCTCACCCTAAACAGTTTTTTTTTTTAAATCTGAGTTTTCATATTGCTGCAGTTTATAGTCTACTGCTGTTGTAGGTCACTTTTTGCGGTTATGCGTATTCAATGCTAAACTCTAGTAGATCTGTGTAACGTTTTGGTAGTACTGAATGTTAATATGTATGATACATTTTTGGTGAATTTCAGAAAGGAAATCTGTATCTGCCTGGTTGGATGAGATCATTAAGAACGATGGCATCATTTTCGTGATTAAAAGGTTTGAAGGTGCAGGCAATATGAATGCAAGAAATTGTGGAATATTGCACCTTGCTACACTCCATGAACTGAAAGAGGTCTTCACCCTAACAGCTGTAATTCAATGGATGGACATGTTGCTTGCAGCTTTGGACTGCTACAATACGTTTGTTGGCATGCGTGTTGTGAAGTCACACACATTGCTAGGTAAGGAATTACTGTTTTGTTTTTTTATCTCTGTAAATTGATATGTAACATTTCTCATATGGCCTTTTTTTTAAAAAAAAGGCAATTATAATCTATATGTGAAAAGTAAAGACAAAGCAATTCAATTCACAACTGAAATACATATATTTTATCTGCTAAAAAGTAAATATATCTGTTCAGCCAGGCTTTCAATACACACACCCCAACCAGACAGTGGTGAGATCATCTCTGTACTCTCTACTCCAATCTGCAAGCTTTTTTGTTAAAATCAATGCAATGTCCAAGACTTGCTTTCCCCTTCCTCCTCTGACTGAATGTTCATATATAGGGGAATAGAATTATTGTATATGCAGTTTCCTTTTCGAGCAGCTGACTGAAAATCCTCTCAAAGGAATATATACTAGAAAACAAATGCTTTCATTAATGAAGACCATATCAGGTGCCGTTTCAATAATTTGTTCTAGGTGATATAGATTCATTGGTTGAAAAAATACACCAGTCGATCTAGTTCAACCAATAGAAAAAAAAAAACAAATGCAAAAATAGAAAACTTCAATATACCCACAGTTGATCCAGAGGTTGGCAGAAACCCAAAATAAAGCATGATCCAGCAGGGAAAAAATCCTTCCTGATTCCTCAGGAAGTAATTGGATATTGCCTGGATCAACTACCTGTGGTGCTATTATTAAATATTCAGCCATATTCTGTGCCAGAACCAGCTCTTGAAAGGAGTCTATTCCACATTTTCACAGCTTTTACTGTGAAGAAGCCTTTCCATACTTGGAGGTTACGTTTTTTTTTTATACTTCAAACTTAACGAGTGCCCCCTAATACTGCTTTAAAAGGCTATGGTCTAACACCCAGATCCTTCTCCACCACTGATTTCCCCAGTTGCACTCTTTCTAGTATGTATAATGCATGCATGTCTATCATTTACGTTTATTACTTCACATTTATTAAACATTAAACCTCATTTGCTACATAGTTGTCCAATTAAACCGTGCATTGAGGTCGGCTTGCAGGTTGGAGACATCCTGTAAGGACGTTATTTCCCTGCATAGCTTGTTGTCATCTGCAAAGACTGAAATGGTGCTTTTAATCCCAGACCCTGTATCCTTTATAAATACATTAAAAAAGTAAGGGTCCCAACACTGAACCTTGGGGTACACCACTAATAACCTTACATTATTCAAACTATGAATCTTTAACCACTACTTTCTGAATTCTGTCTTTTAGCCAGTTTTCTAGCCATTTACAAACTGATTTTTTCGAGCCTGTAGACTTTATCTTAGATTAGCTGTGTGTGGGGAATTGTGTCAAACACTTTTGCAAAATCCAAGTATACTATATCCACAACCACTCCTTTTTGTCTAAGTTTTTGCTTACTCACTTTCATAAAAAGAAATCATATTTGTTTGAAAGCTTCTGCCTTTTGTCAATCCATGTTTTCTATTGCTCAAAAGATCTTTTTCTTGCAAAAACTCATCCATGTGGTCTTTTATTGAACTCTCCAGTATCTTCCCAACTATAGAAGTTAAACGAACAGGTCTGTAGTTACTTGGTAAAGACGTTGATCCCTTTATAAATATAGGCACCACGTTTTCCTTACACCAGGCCAGTGGTGCTTTGCCATATATTAAAGAGTTCCTAAAAATTAGAAACAATGGCTTTGAAATAACAGAGTTCAACTATTTTATGAGTTGAGCCATAGTGGTACATCTGTGGCTATGTCAATACTATCCCCATTATGGACTTGAGCTCCCCCATGCTCCTTTGTATACACAGAGCTGAAGAATGTATTTAATATATTTGTCTTCTTTTTGTCCCAGTCTCTGATCCTAAATTATTTTGTAAAGGACCTAATGCTCATACCTGTCCTTTTTACTGTTAATATACTGTATTTGAAGACTTTTTGGGGATTTGTCCTACTCTTTTGCAGCCTGTTGTTTTGAATTTTTGCAGCTTTTATTTCCTTTTTACATATTGTGTTATATTCTTTGTAACTATTAAATGATGATAGCCTTCCTTCATTTTTTTTTTGCCTTTTCTTATTTATAGCATATTAACTTGTGAGACACTTTTTTATACCAGATCTGTTAGCACTTGCAGTAAATCTCAATACGTCAAATATCAGAGAAGATAGTAGTAAGGGACGCTGCAAATCTTAAGACTTCTTAAAGCGGTTGTAAACCTCCCTGTATTTGTACCCATAGGTAAGCCTATAATAAGGCTTAGCTATAGGACTGTAAATATTTCCTAAATGTGTACAGTTTAGGAGATATATATTGTATACCGCACCGATGATGTCATTGGCGCATGCGCTCTGAAGGAATGGCCGCCCTTGCCGTTTCTTCAGAAGCGTGTGCGGTGATTAGCTGCTCGTGCAGAAGTGAGTGGCTCTGGCCAGTCACACAGCCGGAGTCCCCGGCTCTGGAAGGAAGACGGGCGAAGAAGGATGCGGCCTGCAGCGGGGATGACGCAAGCATACTAGCACATTATGCCTTTACTTTGCAGGGAAGAAAAAAGGGGAAAAAACTACAGAGTTTAGTTCCTCTTTAAGTCCAGACTTTTAGCACCCTTGCATACTTTTCCATTGCATGCAAGTCCTTAAGCAGAAGATGTCCTCCCCTTCTGTCCATTTCCAAATACCTTCAGATTTTTTGCTTGTTGGGGTAAGTCATTCTTGATTCCTCTACCCTCATGCTAAGCTTTCCTCTACTGGTGGGCCTGTTTTTCTTTTTTCTTCCTAGGTTGATTCATTCTAATTTCACTGATGCTAGCCACCTTAATTTCAGGAAGAGATTCTACAACTTTTTATTGGTCCAGGCTCAGTTTACAAGGGTAGTCTTGCTTCCAAATCGCTCACCTAGAAAATATGCTTTCTGATATGCAACTGGTGGGCACTCTGGCATCAACATGATGTCTTGCTTTAGCCACAAGGCCTTCCAGTGATTGATGTTTGTTTCTATTTATTCAGATGCTTCACAGAAGTCATCCTTTTTCAAAGCATTACACTTCTTCATCTGTCACCTTTCCATGGACGACATCAAAGCGGCACAAGCGTGCTTTAAAATAGGCCCCAAATCTAACCTGTTCAGCCCACTTGAAACGGAACAGTACAACTACAGCAAGTGCACAATTATAGTACGCATTATAGAGTTTGTAACCATGATCTTGGAGAACTGCCATCAGGACTTCTGGAAGGTAAACATTATGATTTTAATGTGAGAAGATGTTTAGAAATATTTTGATTTAAAATGAACTGGTTAACCATTTTCAATTTATTAAAGTATTCTCCAACATCAACCACAAGGCGCTTACTATTATCCATGCCTCTGTTATCCTGAAAAGCCTCTTGTGTACCCCTGTGATCCCGGTTTCACTTTGTAACTAAGGGATTAACTTCCCTGATTTGGGGGCCAAGCCCCTGACCCAAAGCTTTTGTACCTCTAACCTGCTCACACCCTTTTCAATGAGAGTGCTGTTATTGGCACGAAGGAGCACTATCACTGGAAAGGTGGATTATAGGTGGACAAGTCTTCGCTTTGGGGATGGGACAAGGTTTAGCTCCAAAGTCATGAAAAAGTGTTCTGTAATAAGCAAAACTAAGATCAGAAGTGTGAACATGATAGGCTTTTATGCTTTCAAGAGTAGTTTGTTGTGAATTTTATATATTATTTAGCCTTATTTGTTTAATACAAAGTCAAAAGCAATACTATTGTGTAATTTTTCTCTTGCATTATAGATGCTTGAAGAGGAGCTGCTAAATAAGTACATGTGGGAATTAACTGCAGTCACTGTGTGCAATCCGTGTAGTATTGGTTTCAACACAGCAGACGTTCAAGTGATGAAGAATCTGCCTGATGTTTGCATACGCTTATTAAAAGCATTGGGAAAGTCACCATATAGAAGACCCCTGGAGATGGCATTGCAAAAAAAAATAACACTGCAATGGTACAGTTGGAGCTTTCTTTGCTTTCTCAATATTGCATGGTTATTTAAGTATATTTTTATATTGATGGAAAAGGTAAGGTTAGGAACTGGTAGCAGTGAAGTGATCTGAGGAAACCAATGTTCTATGTTGAATATATTTTTTATTTCTCGGAAGTATAAAGAAAAAGTTGGGCTACAACATGGTTAAGTACAGTAGTACAAGGTTATAGAGGGGAAAGCAATTAGAACAATTACATGTATCTCCATTAACTTGGGTGTGGTTCCAGCTCGTCTAGACATGTTGACAACTAACAACTTGAGAAAATCTATTTCCCTAATTACTTGCGCATTATTGACTTGACAGTCAAACACACACAAAAAAGAAAAGAAGAAAAAAAATTATGGGGAGAAAAAGAATCAAAGAAGAGAAAGTGAAAAGGAAAAAGAGACAGAGCCCAAGAAGGAGTGTACAGAAAGCTTACCCAATTTGGAAAGAAAAAAGGGGCCTAGAGGAGTGTAGAGAGGGAAAAGAAGGGGAGGAAAGAAAGTCAGGCAAGGGGCGTCTCTCGTCTAGTCTCCAAGCAAATACATATGTATCCACAAGAGAATCGTAGTCTTTTTATTAGGTCCGTGAGACCCAAAGCTAGGGGTGAAAGGGAAAATGGTGTGTTCCTACTAAGTAAGAAAGCTTTTCTGGAAGGGCTCAAAATTTTAAAAGTGAGACCAGACTTTCCAGCGGATGCCATGCTTTTCCCAGGTGTCTGTTTCCCTGGCATGCATTTCCTCCATTAACATAATGTCATTAATCGTAGCCACCCAGTGGTGGATCAGAGGAGTACAATCTGTCTTCCAATGTCTGGTGACAAAAAAAAGTTGACTTTTCTTTTGTGATTTGACTGAACATGGGAGGATGGATAAGAGGGCTATTTTGGGGGATGGGGAGAGCTTTTTATCGTAAATTTGGTTGTATATATGAAAAATGTGTTTCCAGTAGGGTAGGATGAGGGGGCAATCACACCAGATATGGTAGAGGGTCCCTCTTGCTCCATGACAGCGCCAACATTCGTCTGAAGAGTCGGGGAAGATCCGATGTAACGTAACCGGGTCTTTATAGCAACGTGATAATAGTTTAAAAAAATTGTCATGGGTGTATGCTGAAACTGAGGACTTGTGGGTAAACAGAAATGATGATTGCCATTCCTCAGGAGTAATTTCGGTCTCCAAATCCCTAGACCACAATCTGGTATAAGTCGGGGAGCTCTTTGTGCGTACAAGATAGAAGTTTTCTGTATATCAATGACAATGTGTGGCGAGGTGTTTCAGAGAGTACAGAGGTCTTCAAAATGTGTTAGAGATCTATGAGTTTTGCCAGATTTATGTAGTGATGTACAGTATTTGTTTAAACTAAGGGATGTGAGCCAATCCATCGAAGCTTCATGATGGACTTGTCTAGGCCTAAAAAGGCCTGATGAAAGATGTACATAATGCCAAGCTGTGGGGACACGTAGATCGTTCGTATGAGCAAAAATGAATGGTGGAAGTCTGCGGCAAATAAGACCAGGGATAGGAGTCTGGGATCGGGGGAATGGGGGGAGAAGCTATTGAGCTGAAACATTAAGGTGGTAAGTAAAAACGAGTATGCTTGCTAGATGCACAGGGGTGTCGAACCGTAATACATGTAGAAAGTAGTCCGGAAAAATCCGGATCTGTTCAGGTAGTACTTCGAAACTACCTAACCGAGTGTAGGGAATCAAATTTGTTTATGACATGTAGTGATGTATTTAGACCGTTTTGAGTATCTAGAGATTGTGTAAAACTTCTGGAGACATGAGAGACTTTGTGGAGCGGTGTGTAACAGTAACTATATGTC
>BLSH010134932.1:218402-233086 GCA_018402905.1 Glandirana rugosa
CCGCCTGTGTGCGTCTGCAGAGGGACCGTGAAGTCCAGACGCGACATCGACAGAGCCCATATAGCACCTAGACATCACCAATTTGTATAATATATAAAAGATAACACTTATTTTGTACCCAAATACTCTAGACGTTAAAAACAAAATACATCTAAAATGTGTTGCAGGGTTGAACATCCTTTATCCCAACATAAATGTTTTAATAACCAAAGTCATATACATACACCACAGTTATACTTCTGTGTTGTGACATAACTTTACAGTACACATTGTAATGATAGACCTTCTCTCTCTCTCCAGTTTTCATTCTCGTATGGAAGTTTAATTCGGGTTCGAAAACTAGTAAATGTTCCGAATACATTCAGAATTTATGTAACAACTTTCGACCCACCAAACATAGTTTTCTTTGTCTTCTTAGTTAGACTTTCTTTTATATCTTTTTCTAATATGACATGTATAAATTTTTTTTTTAGAATAAAATTTAAGACCTCATCTATGACAGGATACAAACCACCCAGCTTTCAACAATGTATTTAAGACTTACATAAGCCTTGTAAATGATCAAAAGCTTGGGCTTAATTTGAAGGTATGCTCTTACTTTTGACCTCTCTCTCTCTTCCAGATAGTAATGTTACACATGACATTTCAATACAGTGTTGTGTCTTCATATTGACACCACATACATATACTGAAACCAATAATTTTGTAAATACAACCCTATTTCCTACAAGTTGGGACGTTGTGTAAAATCTACATAAAACAAAAATTGCAGATCTCATAAACCCATGTTTTATTCACAATAGAAAATATATAATATGTTTAACCACTACAGATCCACGATATACCCGAGACAGCTACAGCGCAGACCTGAAGTGCCAGGGAGACGTCTGCGTGCGTCCGCCCCTTTGCGTGCTCCCCGCGCACACTCACAGCTGCCGCCTGCGTGCTTTAGTGCCCGCCGCACGCTGTGTGGACATGCCCACGGGTTAGGCAGACTCTATGTTCACCGGCAACCCACGATCGCCTAATACAGAGGCAGAACGGGGAAACGCCAATGTAAACGTGGCGGTTCCCCGTTCTGTGAGTTGGGGAAATGACAGATCTAATGATCCCTGTAATCGGGATGAGTGAGATCTGTAATGCCCCTGCCAGCCCAGCCCCCACACGGTTAGAACACAGTGAGGGAACACAGTTAACCCCTTGATCGCCCCCTTAGTGTTAACCCCTTCCTTGCCAGTGACATTTATACAGTAATCAGTGGCTATTTTTAGCACTGGTCACTGTATAAATGTCATTGGTCCCAAAAAAAAAGTGTCAAAAATGTCCGACATGTCCGCTGCAGTATCGCTAAAATTCACAGATTGCCACCATTACTAGTAAAAAAAAAAAATAATAATAATAAATATGCCATAAATCAATTCCCATAGATTGTAGACACGATAACTTTTGCGACAACCAATCAATATATGCCGATTGTGATTTCTTTTTTACCAAAAATATGTAGAAGAATATATATCGGCCTAAACTGATGAATAATTTTTTTTTATACATATATTTTTTTTTTTGGATATGTATTACAGCAAAAAGTGAAAAAAAATTGTTCTATTTTCAATATTGTCGCTCTTTTTTTATTTATAACACAAAAAATAAAAACCGCAGAGGTGATCAAATAGCACCAAAAGAAAGCTCTATTTGTGGGGAAAAAAGGACGTAATTTTTTTTTGGGCACAGCACGACCGTGCAATTGTCAGTTAAAGCGAAGCAGTGCCGAAAGGCAAAAAGTACTCTGGTCAGGAAAGGGGGTGAATCCTCCCGGGGTTAAACTGAGAAAATAGAGAATTTTAATAAAAAAACTAAGGTAATATTGAACTTGATGGCAGCAACACAATTCAAAAGAGTTGTGACAGGGCTGTGTTTACCGTGGTGCAGCATCCCCTCTTCTTTTTTTTTTTCATGTAATCTTTATGTTTTCAAAAAAAAAGGGAAAATACAAAGTACCAAACCTGGCATTCCACCTTATACAGACATACAAGATAATATACAGTGACCAGAACACATCATTAATGACCTATCAGGTCTATTCATACCCCTTCCACATTGGTTCATTAACAACATTTAAAGTCTATCTCTTTGAGTCCATGCATAATTCTTCAGGATATGTGCATGAGGTACCATTAGGTCGGGGGGGTCTCACTGACCACATCAAAACTTAAACTTGAGTTCCCGGCACTGAGACTCAGGTAAGTAGCTATACGGCAGGGGGAAAGAAGGGATGAAGGGGGAGAGGAAATGGGATGGTGAATGGGGAAATAGAGAGCCGAAGATGCACGGGGGGGTCAAAACAAAGGTCGCCCCACCTTCGCACCACCAAACCAACCATATTCAAAACAAATAAGGAAAAAAACTTCAAACTACCAGTGCCGGGAAAAGATTGTATGCGGTATGGTCCGCTTTACCATCGGATACGGGCTAAGCCGTGCCGTCCCTCTAGCCTTTTGTTGAGAGGCATATACCAATGGTCTATCAATCAGAAGAATTAACGTGTTAGTCTGGGGGGACCTGCAATGAGAGTATCGTTAAAGAAGATTTGTAGTGGAATCATGTGGCCCAGATCCCATGAAACCTCTTGTACCTGTCCCTGCACCTCGCCACCCACTCCTCCGAGGCCATGATAGAGTCAACCAGGCTAATCCAATCCGCTCGGGGACTCGCGTGGATTTCCAATATATTGGTACCAGATGCCTTGCCGCGTTTAAAAGGTGCGGCAGGACCGACTTACGGTAATGGCTAAGAGGGATGGGTGGGACATGCAAAAGAAACACCATCGGCGAGTCATCCATATCAATGTCCAATATTTGTTTTATTTGGGCCCTGACGTCAAGCCAGAAGGGCCGCAGCACTGGGCACTCCCTCCACACATGTAGGTAAGTACCACGCTGCCCGCAGCCCCTCCAGCAGACGTCAGTGGTCGCAGGGTACATCCTCTTTAGAGTCGTCGGGACCCTGTACCACCGGGTCAACACCTTAAAGCTATTTTCTTGCATCGCTGTGTCCACAGTGCTCTTATGAGTGAGATAAAGTATATCTGGTCTAGTTGAGCCGCAGTGAACTCATACCGCAGGTCCCTCTCCCACTTGCGTATAAAAGAGGGTTTCCCCTCTGGCTCCGATGTCTGCAACATTGCATATGAAACTGAAATAGAACGGGGCCCTCTGACTTACACATTTTCTCAAAAGGGGTTAAAGAAGATGGGGGTCTAATCGCGTGGGGGAGGTTGTGTATGAAGTGGTGCAATTGCCGGAAGCGCCAATCCTCCATCGGGAACCTACCAAATTGAGTTCTGAGCCACTCCAGGGATACTAGTCCCTGTTCTTGGACAAACCTCCAACATCGCATCTCTCCATCCCTTGCCCAGGTGCGAAAGAAAGAGAGGCACTCCCCTGGGAGAAACCAGGGGAACCCACCTAAAGGTGAAAGCGGGGATCCAGGCGGAGAGATCTCTCTCCGGGTATGCAGTGCATCCCATCGCTCCAGCACCCGGGCCGTGACGGGGGACGCAAAGTCAGAGAGGCCTGGCACGTGAAAGCCATGGGGTGTGAGCTAGGTTGCGTCCCTCCAGGAACTTCTCAAGGGGGACCCAGAGTTTGGTAGCTGTCTGATGGTTCCAGTCTAGAATTCTCTGCAGGGTAATTGCCTCATAATATCTCCTAATGGAAGGGACTCCCAACCCCCCTCGCCCTTTAGGGCGTTGTAGAATGCGCAGGGCTAGGCGGGGACTCTTTTCCTGCCAGATAAATCTCGTAAACATGCTATTAAGGGTTGAGAAAAAGGATCTAGGAAGGGCAGCTGGTACCATTTGCATATTAAAAAGCACTCTAGGCAGAACATTCATTTTCAGTATGCTGACTCGACCCATCCACGAGAAAGGGGTACGATCCCACCTCTTCAGGTCAGCTCAAAGCGATGAGATCAGTGGTATATAATTGCATGAATATAACTGTGAATAAAGAGCAGGGAGATGGATACCTAAATATTTTAGTGAGGATACACACCACTCAAAAGGGAAGGACGCCTGCAATTGGGTGCGTAGCACAGCGGGGACATTCAGGGGCAATATCTCAGATTTGCTGTAATTGATCTTAAAGTTAGATATGGATTGAAATCTCTTCAACTCAGCCATGATATTGGGCAGAAAAGTTAGTGGTTCCCTCACATAAAAGATAACATCTTCCGCATACGCCGAGAGCTTATGCTCCGTCGTACCCACCCGCAGCCCTCTAATATTGGGGTTAAGGCGTATCTTATTGAGGAGGGGTTCCAGAGCCAGGGCGAAGATGAGCGGAGACAGGGGGCATCCCTGTCTCTTTCCATTCCTAATCGAAAAGAGTTCCAAAAGAACTCCATTTGTCCGAACCCTAGCTTCTGGTGCATTATATAGGGAGCGTATCCAACTTAACATCTTCTGACCTAGCACCAATTTAGTCAACACCGCCTGTAAGTATGTCCAGTCCACCCTGTCGAACGCCTTTTCGGCGTCTGTCGAGAGCAGAAGACAGGGAAGACTGGACCGTCCCACACCAGCCCAGTGGATCAGCTGAATCGCCCTGTTGGAGTTATCTCTAGCCTCCCTGCCTTGAATGAATCCTGTTTGATCAGGGTGTATGAACGTCGGAAGGAGGGATTTCAGCCAATTCACTAGAACCTTCGCCAAAATCTTTATATCAGTATTTAACAGCGAAATCGGTCTATAGCTAGTCGGTATTGCAGGATCCTTCCCTTCTTTTGGGAGGACGGTAATATGGACTAATAATGCCTCTTTGGACAACGAGGCATCCGAGGCAAGAGCGCTGAAATACTGACACATATGAGGTGCCAGGAGAGGAAGAAATTTGCGGTAATAGGCAGTGGTGTAGCCATCGGGGCCAGGGCTTTTACCAAGAGGAAGGTCTTTAATCACTCTCTCTATCTCTAACAACGAGATAGGCGCATCTAGCTGCTCACTGATCTGCGCCTCAAGTTGAGGGGCCTCAGCCTCCTCCAGATAATGCGAGAGGCACGCCTCCTTTTGTGAAGGAGGCGTACACGGCAGAGTGGCTGTCAGTTGATACCTCTGGGTGTAGTAGTTTTTAAAGGTGCTTGCTATTTTGGAGGGGAGAACCTCGGGATCCCCTGAAGCTGAATGGAGCTGTTGGACATAGCCCGACGATCTCTGCCGCCCGAGGGTTCTAGCCAACAAACCCCCGCATTTTATTACCACATTCGTAAAACTTATGGGACAGGTGGCGCAATCTAGCCTTCACCCGGTTCTCCAGGCAAGTGGCCAGCTCCTCCCTGACAGAATCAAGTCCTGCCTGCAGGGCTGAGGATAATTAGCGCTTGTGCCGAAGTTCCGCCGTACGTAATCTTACCAGAAGGGCCTGCAGCTCCCCCTCCCTCGCTTTTTTCAATCTCGCACCTTGGGAGATAAGTTCACCTCTAACCACCACCTTGTGGCACTCCCAAATCGATGCCAGCCCTACCTCTCCGGGGGCATTCTCCCTGAAATAGCAAGTAATTGTGTCTGTCACCTGCTTCAGAGCCACAGCGTCATCCAGCATGTTCTCATTTAAGCGCTAAGTCCATACCCAAGCCACCGAAGTAGGGGGGACCAGGGAAATAGAGACCAGGGCGTGATCTGAGATCGAAATAGGCCAAATGGACGTGCCAGAGAGTGACTCCACCAGGGTTTGGTTTATTAGCAGCATATCTATTCTCGTGTACACCTGGTGCACCATGGAATAGTAACTGAAGTCTTTCCCCTTAGGGTGGCGCACTCTCCAGCAGTCCACTAGGTGATGGGTCTGCAGCGATCTGCGAAAATGTTTTAAAAACGCAAAGGAATGTACGGTGCGTCCCGAGGAGGTATCCAGTTGTGGGATAGGGCATACATTAAAATCCCCTCCGATCACCAGCTGTCCCTCCCGAAATGCGGACAGGGAATCTAGGACCTTATCTAGAAAGGTCAGCTGGCCCATGTTTGGAGCGTAGAGGGAAACAAGGGTGAGCCTGCGCCCAAACAGGGTTCCCTTCAAAAACACGAACCTGCCTTCTGGGTCAGCCTGATGTTCTGTCAGAACAAAAGGGCAGTGTTTGTGGATCGCTATCGCCACCCCACCTGATTTCGCATGAGGGGAGTTGCTCAAATACCACTGGTTGTACAAGTGTGTGGGAAGGGGGGGGTCGAGTCAGCCCAAAAATGCGTCTCCTGTAACAATAAAATATGTGCCCCCAATCTCTTTGTCTCAAGCCATAACTTACTGCGTTTGGACGGCGAGTTCAGGCCTCGGACGTTATAGGAGACAGCCTTCATCAAAGCCATTGCAGAACATGGTGTATGAGCTCACCCGGGTGGCAATACTGACGAGAGGGGACCTGCGGCACGACAATTCTTAACCTAGCGAGCACTGGTGAAACAAAACAAAAATTAGACAGAAACTATAAACACAACATTAACAAAAGGTATACATGAGTACAGCCACCTCTAAGGTGACCTCTGACTATGATCGGCACCCCCACCCAGCCAGCCGGCCGAAAAGGGCAAGGGCGGTCTCCACGCGTCCGACAACCCCTATTGGGGGATCGCGCTCCAAAGAGTCCTTCTACTGGGGGAAAATGGAGAGACATCAGGCGAGAACCCCTATTGGGATCCTGCTCCTGCGGAAGAGCCCATCTGGGGCACAGAAGGGCATAAATGGAATAACAGCAGCTAGCACATACATGACAAGACATTTAGCAGTCAACACATGGGCAAACATGAAATGAGGAGAAACCAATTTTAGCAACCGTAAAGGGGCATTTCAAGTGGTCGAGGGAGGAGATGTCTCTTGTTCCAGGTGGTGAGCTGGGCTTTTGCGAGGCCTGTTTCACCATCTACGACGGGCTGGCTGACACGGCTCAGCATGTGGGAGAACAGGTGGCAAAACGGGTGGCCCCTGGGAAGTGCGCCAATCCGGAATGTCCACCGGGGGTAATCCCAGGCGGGCAAGAAAGTGGGGTAAGTCCGATTTGTTACGAAGAGTGACCTGTCGACCATCTTTTGTAGCTGTCAGACTAAAGGGGAAGCCCCAGCGATGGACCACATGATATTTTTGCAATGCGTCCAAAAGGGACTTCAAAGCTTTTCGCAGCATCAAGGTACATCTGGAAAGATCCGGTAACAGGGAAAGTCCACATGACGGACCCCGCGTATTTGAAACATGATACGCTCTTTTAGGGAATATTTATGCAGTTTGCAAATTATGTCTCTAGGTTTGTCTGGGTCGTTCGAGGGGGGTCGCAACACTCTGTGCGCCCGGTCAATTTCGATGTGATCAGGTGCTTCTCTCCCCAGGATCTGTTTAAATAGACCTTGATCCCCTCTTCTTTTAACAGCACACTTTGTAAACCTCTGGGAGCTGATGAGACCAGTTGCTAACTTTTTGGGAAAGGATTGTTCTATTCTTTCCTTGGATTCTAACTACTCAACAGCCTTGGGTTGTCTTCGTGCCATTTTTAGTTTCTTGATGTACCCAATCTTTTCAATTTGTGAAAGGTCTCAACTGCAGACAGGCCAGTTGAGCACCCTGACTCTTCTACTATGAAGCCATGCTATTGTTATAGATGCAGTATGCGGTTTAGCATTGCTCTGCGGAAATATGCAAGGCATCTTTGATGATGGCTTTTCTAGATGTGCAAGATTTAGATTTTACACAGTGTCCCAACTTTTTTGCAATTGGGTTTGTATTAGGAATGGGATCCAATAAAACATTTACATCACTTTTAATGGTGGCATCCCTTTAAAACAACCTGCTCCTAATTCAGGAATGCCTTGTGACCGTTCCATTAGGGTTTTTAGTACGTGTGACATATTCAGGTAGTTCTTATTTCCACCACTTTATAAATCTGTTGCTATGGCTCCCACAGATTCATAAAGAATTACATCCAGTTTGCATATTGGGAAATTGGTGGTAATCAAGACCAACTCTGAACTGGTGTACAGATAGACACCAGTGCTCAGAGTAGGGCATTTAGGTGCATGTATATAACAGAAAGCTGTGATGGATGTGACATCTTCCTACATAGGGCTCCAGGGTTGCTGGGATGCAGGTGGCATATCATCTAGTGACTCATCTTTGGCTCTTTTCAGCTTCTGGCCAGCAGCTAAATGTAAACAAAGGGGTGAGATGCTGGCTGATATCATTACTCAAATATGTCAATGGCCATATTTGGATAGTGACGGGATCTCCCGACTGTCATCTTAATGGACTAGGGATGATGCATTGCTTGATTTTACGCTGTCAGATGCATAGCCTACAGTGTCCTAGCAACCAGTGACGTAGGGGACACACTGACAGTGGGTGAAGCCTGATGGGAAACTGAGACTAGATTCCAATCAGGTCCACCTGCCTTGTGATTTGACAGTGTTCAGTCCAATAGAAGATATGTAATCCATCCACTGTCTTCGCTGTCGGTCACAATTCAGGCAAACCTGAGGGGGTACTAGTCTTAGGCTTCATATACGCTTGAACTACTTTGACCTCTGGTTGCAGGACAACACAAAACACGGCAAAACCGCACTGCAATCTTACAGTGATTTTGCACGTTTTGTGGCTGGCGGTCAAAACGTTCCTATCCTGAACACAATTCATCTGCTTTCAGTAGAGGGAGGTTAGGGGAGGCTGAACCTTCCCTAACCGCAGCAGCTTCTAAACGATCCTAAAAGCCTATGTGTACATGGACACATAGGCTTTTATGGAGTTGAGTTTAGGAGCTTTGGCAAAAAAACGCTTAAAGCTCCTAAACTCAAGTTCTTTTTCAAGTGGGTCGAAAAAACATTTTTTTTTTTTTTTTTTACTGTGCTCCTGAGAGGAGAAATTGCAGATTCCTGATCTTCTTAGCTTATTGATTCTAAGCATCCATGCTAGACTGCTGCGGACAGCCATTTTTTCTTTTTCAGTGTAACACCTTCACCTGCTTTAAGAAAAGATTCTCAGCCCAATGTATATGTTGTCTCAGTACAACATTATGTAGAACAGGATATTTTTAGTGTGTCAAATGTGCGGAGCTCAACCCAAAAGGGGGAGCGGGTACCTAGTTGGCTCCCACTTCCGGATAAGTTTGCTGATCGGCGAACTACAACATTTCTGGCCCCTCCTCCTTCCCCCTGCTGCCTTCTTGGACACACACAAGTTCCAGAAGATGGCGGGACCATTCAGAAAGCGCATTGCGACTTGTGCATACGCAGTAGCAAACCGACTGTGTAACCTGAAGGCTTCAATGCTGGTTTCCCTTACTTACAATGCCGGCGCCTACACCCAAAGCCGATTGACGAATCGGCATGGGGTGCCAACATTGCGGAATACCTGGACAGGTAAATGTCCTTATATTAAAAGTCAGCAGCTACAGTATTTGTAGCTGCTGACATTTATATATTTTTTTTCCAGATTGAAGCTCCTCTTTAGGCCTCATACACTTGGGCGTCAATGCACGTTTTTTCACGCTAGCTTTCTGCCTCTATTCAAAATCAATGGTTCCCTATGAAAGCCCATTGATTTGAATAGAAGCCGCACCAGAAGTTGGATCACAATGATCCGACTTGCGGCGCGACTTATGTGCTAGGGGTCTTAAAGGGGAACCCCACAAAAAATTTGCGTGGGGTTCCCCCCCAAGAGCATACCAGGCTCTTCGATCTGACATGGATTTTAAGAGGAGCCCCCACGCCGAAAAAACGGCGTAGGGTCCCCCTCAAGATCCATACCAGACCCTTATCCGAGCACGCAGCCTGGCAGGCCAGGAAAGGGGGTGCGGATGAGCGAGCGCCCCCCCGCCCCTCCTGGACCGTACCAGGCCGCATGCCCTCAACATGGGGAGTATGGGTGCTTTGGGGCAGGGGGGGCACTGCGCCCCCCCATCCCAAAGCACCTTGTCCCCATGTTGATGGGGACAAGAGCCTCTTCCCGACAACCCTGGCCGTTGGTTGTCGGGGTCTGCGGGCGGAGGCTTATTGGAATCTGGAAGCCCCCTTTAATAAAGGGGCCCCCAGATGCCGGGCCCCCCACCCTATGTAAATGAGTATCGTACCCCTACCCATTTACTTGGAAAAAAAGTACCAAAAAAACACACTACACAGCTTTTTAAAATATTTTAAAAGAGAGCGACGAGTCAACATCTCTAGAAGAGAAGAAGGAGAAGAAGAAGAAGCGGGAAAAGCTAGCCGAGGAGACAGTGGCAAAACAGCAGTAGGCGACCCCGCAAAAAAGCCGAAGAAAGAAGACGATGGAGAAGACAGGGGAGAGGATGCCGGAGCTAATAAAATATTTTAAAAAGCTGTGTAGTGTGTTTTTTTGGTACACTTTTTTTCCAGGTAAATGGGTAGGGGTACGATGTACCCCATACTCCTTTACATAGGGTGGGGCGCCCAGCAACTGGGGGCCCCTTTATTAAAGGGGGCTTCCAGATTCCAATAAGCCTCCACCCGCAGACCCCGACAACCAACGGCCAGGGTTGTCGGGAAGAGGCTCTTGTCCCCGTTTTATCGGCGTGGGGGCTCCTCTTAAAATCCATGCCAGATCGAAGAGCCTGGTATGCTTTCTTGGGGGGGAACCCCATGCAAATTTTTTGTGGGGGTTCCCCTTTAAGACTCCTAGCACGCAAGTCGGATCATCGTGATCCGACTTCTGGTGCAGCTTCTATTCAAATCAATAGGCTCCCATAGGGAACCATTGATTTTGAATAGAACGCCTGACGAGGCTTAACGCGTGTATACAACGTTGAGCAATGTTATTGAGCGTTTTGCCGGCTCTGCGTCAAAAACACCATGACGCTGCAGCTTCGGAACGCACTGGTCCCGCGTTCTAGCTACAGATCACCAACGCCGACGCCCTCTACTGCTCAAAAACGTCAGCGTTTTTAGAGGGCCATTGAATAACATGGAGAGCTGCAAAAAACGCCCAAAAACGTGGCGTTAAAAAACGCCCGTGTTTATGAGGGCTTAAAGTGATTGTAAACAATCCCGTTGTAAAACAATCCATTCTGTTTAAAATAGAAATGAAAGGCAAAACATTTGTATATACACATAATAAAAACCCCATTATAATTACCTTTTCCCCCTTTATAATAAGTGATCCCATTCCCTGTTTTCTCTGCTCTCTGCTGCATAAGAGCTGGGGGGAGGAGAAGCAATAGTACACTGAGCTTCCCAGTGAATGGCTGTACAGGGGAGGTGTGTCAGGACAAGTCTGATCATTGGCGAAGAGCAGGCTGAGTGCCCAGCATAGTTAGAGAGCTGACCAGGATGTGCTCTCCTGCTTAGTAAAACAAAGGTACTGGCAGGAACACCAGGGATTTTCTTTCAAAGGAAGCAATACAAAGAGAATAGGATACTTTGTCCTACAATTACATTGTACAGCAGACACATATCTGGAATATATAATGTTGGGGTAACAAACACTTTAAATGTTTAACTTTTTTCCAGCAACTTTAACAGTTGCTTGTATATTTTATAGTGTTAAGTTTTATTTAATATTAAAGTATGCTTATGGTTTCATGTTATTATATTTTTATAGAGTCAGACTATTATAATTCTTCCTTTCTTTACCAACCTCAAAGAAGAGAGACTTGATGAGTTGAAAAATACACTTGAGCAGTTTGTTGCCTTTAATTTTCCAATGAGATCTGATGAGTTTCCTAAAGGGACCTTAAAGTATAATAATTACGTGGACACTTTGAAGAAGGTAAGAGATTTTTGCCAAACTATGCCTACTTAAATAAATACATGTGGCCAGAGTAGTGAGCCTGTAGAAAAATATTTTTAAAGAATGAATGCCTTTAGCTAAATTGACGTGCAGCAAAGCATATAGCTGTTTAGATTCTATCCTGTGCTAGAGCATGACATGATATTAAATACACAGGTTATATGTAATAGGCACAATATAGTGTATATGTGTAATATGTATATGAAGGGTTTTCAATAACCGACTGATGCACATGCTAGCAAATAACTAAAATTGTGAATAGTTAACAAAAGGATGAGGTCTGAGAAGGGTGTTATCATGTGGTCGCAAAGTAGTAAAAAACATTTAGCCCTGGTTTACTGAAGGCTTTGACCCTGGATGGAATAAAAATTGTGATATTCAATTATTGTAATTTAAATGGGTACTACATATGTTCACTATTCTAGTTCTTGGATGCACTGGAGTTATCTCGAAGTCCACTGCTCTTGCAGCTCATGGCAGAAATTTTTTGTCGGGACAGCAAACATGTAATGGAAGAATTGTTTCAGAAAAGCTTTAAAACTGTTATTCTGAGGTAAGTGTTGTATGAATGAAATATGTTTTAATAAATATATGTTTTTAAAACTATGTATTTTATATACACTATATTACCAAGAGTATTGGCACAACTGCCTTTACATGCACATGAACTTTAATGGCATCCCAGTCTTAGGGTTCAGTATTAAGTTGGCCCACCCTTTTCAGCTTTAACAACTTCAGCTCTTCTGGGAAGGCTGTCCACAAGGTTTAGGAGTGTGTCTATGGGAATGTTTGACCATTCTTCCAGAAGTGCATTTGTGAGGTCAGGCACTGATATGGACGAGGAGGCCTGGCTCGCAGTCTCCGCTTTAATTGATCCCAAAGGTATGCTGTCAGGTTAAGGTCAGGACTCTGTGCAGACCAGTAAAGTTCCTCCACCCCAAACTCGCTCATCCATGTCTTTATGGACCTTGTTTGTGCACTGGTGTACAGTCGTGTTAGAATAGGAAGGGGCCTTCCTCAAACTGTTCCTACAAAGTTGGGAGCATGAAATTGTCCAAAATGTCTCTGTATGCCAACACCTTAAGAATTCTCTTTACTGGAACTAAAGAGCTAAAGCCCAACTCCCTGAAAAAAAACCCCACATATTCCCACCTCCACCAAATGATTTGAACCAGTGCACAAAGCAAGGACCATAAAGACATGGATGAGCAAGTTTGGGGTGGAGGAACTTGACTGGTCTGCACAGAGTCCTGACCTCAACCCGATAGAACACCTTTGGGATGAATTAGAATGGAGACTGCAAGCCAAGCCTTCTCATCCACATCCGTGCCTGACGTCACAAATGCTCATCTGGAAACATTCCCATAGACACACTCCTAAACCTTGTGGACAGCCTTCCCAGAAGAGTTGAAGCTGTTATAGCTGCAAAGGGTGGGCCAACTCAATATTGAACCCTACGGACTAAGACTGGGATGCCATTAACCACTTCCGGACTGAAGTGGGTGATATGCGTTGACGTTAAATACCGTTGTTATGGCAGCAGATGGCTGCCATAACCCTGATATTTTCTTCAACAGCAGGAGGTCCACTTTAAGGTTAAAGTGGTCTCTGCGGCGGTTTCGCTGCAAGATCACATTTATCTGCAGTGTGAGGGGTGGCCCCCCTCTCGCCGCATCCCGGTCATCTTCACTGCTTACCAGATCAGTCGGTAGTGGCGGAGACAATCCGATCCTCTTCCCTGTTGGGCAGGAAGTCAAGTGAGGGCATGATATCCTCCACTCGATTCTATGCCCTTGGAGGACCGGAGCAACGTTAGACGTCACTTCTGCCCTCCAGCCTTAACCAGTTCCCGACCGCGCGCTGTTTTCACGGCGGCAGTCGGGATGCTGAGCGCGAATCGCCGTAAAAAGACGGCGATCTGCAATCAGCCACTAGGGGGCGCACACACGCCGCCGCACTCCTGAGGAGTGTGCCCGCGGCTCAGGCGAACCCGATGTCCGCCAGCGAGCCGCGATGAGCGGCCACAGGGAAAGAACGGGGAACCGCCGATGTAAACACGGCGGTTCCCCGCTCTGTTAGTAGGGGCATGGGTGATCTACTGATCCTTGTCACTGGGATCAGTTAGATCTCTCATGCCCATTGTAGCCCAACCCCCCCACAGTAAGAACGCATCCAGGGAACACAGTTAACCCCTAGCTCCCCCCCCCCCGGTTAACCCCTTCACTGCCAATGACATTTATACAGTAATCAGTGGACATTTAAATTTCCGATCGCTGAATAAATGTCATTGCTCCCAAAAAAGTGTTAAAAATGTCCGACATGTCCGCCCCAATATCGCAGTACCGCTAAAAATCGCAGATCTCCGCAATTACTAGTAAAAAAAAAAAAAAAAAAATAAAAACCCCTGAAATGAATTCTCACCATCCGTAAACGCGGCCACTTTTGCGCAAACCAATTAAACGCAGATTGCGATTTTTTTTTTTTTATCACAAATATGAGGAATTATATAAATCGGCCAAAAACGGTGAAAAAAATGTTTTTTTATATTTTTTTTTTTTTTTTGATTTGAATTGTAGCAAAAAGTAAGAAATTTGGGTTTTTTTGCAAAATGGTCGCTCTTCTTTTGTTTATAGCGGCGATCAGAAATGACGCAGAGGCGGCGAAATTGACTGTTAACGCGCCAGCACGCTGCAACATGGGTTTGTTTTAAACGCAGGAAAAAAAGGGTGTTTATCTCGAAAGAAAACCACCATAAACTAGCGGAGACGCAGTAAAGACTAGCGGCGATATTTGTTTTCTTCTCGCTGGTAAAACGTTTTTTTGGGTTTAAAGAATGAAAAACGATGTTAAGTTTAGTTTTTTTTTTTTTTTTATATTTTTTTGTAAAAAAAGTGGCAAAAACCGGCTAAATAT
>BLSH010134932.1:418176-434102 GCA_018402905.1 Glandirana rugosa
CACTGATAAGTGGCACTGGTGGGGGCACAGTGTCACTGCACTGATGGGCACTGAGAAGCAGCACTGGTGAGAATGGTGTCACAGCACTGATGGGCACCAATAAGGGGCACTGTGTGACTGTGCTGATGGACACTGATAAGCTGCACTGGTGGACACGGGGTGTCACTGCACTAAGCGGCACTGGTGGGCACGGTGTCCCAGCACTGATGGGCACTGATAAGCGGTACAGGTGGGGGGCACAGTGTCACCGCACTGATAAGCGGCACTGGTGGGGGGCACGGTGTCACCGAACTGATAAGCAGCACTGGTGGGTACGGTGTCACCGCACTGATGGGCACTGATATGCAGCACTGGTGGACTCTGTCACCGCACTGATAAGCATCACTGATGGGCAGGGTGTCACCGCACTGATAAGTGGCCCTGGTGGGCGCGGGGTGTCACCACACTGGTAAGCGGCATTGGTGGGCACGGTGTCCCCGCACTGATAAGCGGCACTGGTGGGCATGATGTCACCACACTGGTGGGCACTGATAAGCAGCACTGGTGGGCACGGTGTCACCTCACTGATGGGCACTGATAAGCTGCACTGGTGGGCACTGTGTCACCGCACTGATAATCGGCACTGGTGGGGGGCACGGTGTCACTGCACTGATGGGCATTGATAAGCGGCACTGGTTGGGGGTATGGTGTCACTGCACTGATAAGCAGCACTGATGGGCACGGTGTCACTGCACTGGTGGGCACTGATAAGCGGACTGGTGGGCACGGTGTCATCGTACTGATGGGCACTGATACGCGGCACTGGTGGGCACGGTGTCACCGCACTGATGGGCACTGATAAACAGCACTGGTGGGCACGGTGTCACCACAATGGTGGACACATGGTCACCTCACTGGGTACTGATGAGCATTACTGGTGAGCACGGTGTCACCACACTGATGGGCACTGAGAAAGCAGCACTGGTGAGCACGGTGTCACTGCACTGATGGGCACTGATAAGGGGCACTGTGAGACTGTGCTGATGGACACTGTGTGACCGCACTGATGGGCACTGATGAGGCTGCACTGTTTACTGACACCGTAATTTTCCATATATCTGTAGGGGGGGTTTCCACCATCCCTGCAAAGTTTCATTTTTATGTCTTATTTTCAGTGTGATTATTATATGTGATGTTACATATCACAGAGGCCGGTATTGTGGTGATATTGAAGTTTATTGAGATTTCCATACATTAGAGGGTTCCACCATTATTGTGTTATTGATTAGCAAGTTAGCGCTGCACTTTTTTTTTTTTTTTCATTTTTTTTTTTTGTTCTCATGCTGGCATTTGTGTCACATGCTGATTTAAAATGTCCTGACTCTTTCTTTCTGTGGTGCGGCTGGGGATGTTCTCTCATACACCATACCAGCACTGATTGTTATAATCTCAGATCTACATGAGGAGGAGAAATATTTCTAATACTGAATTACAGCAGAGTACAGTGTGTATAATATATCATTATAGGATGTGTGTACAGATCAGTAATGATTACATAAAATAAGGGCAATATGTTTATCTCCTGATGTGTTACATGTACAGGCTAGTGTACCTCCCACATTCACTGAAATGTGCAATGCCTGATGGGAAATAAACAGAAAGAAGAGCATATGATGCAATCACTCTTCTAACAGAGCCTGCCTTGCAGAATACATAGTGCATCATTTGAACAAGAGAGCACTTCCTGTAAATTGGTCATATCTCTTCAAAGGCAAGGAATTTCACAAATGTAATAACTGTTTAGTGTTTAGGGTAGTGAGGAGTACTTATGGGTTTTTTTTTTGAACATCCCAGAGTTCTGCTTTAAGCGTATATTGATTGGTTTGCTGAAAAGTTATAGTGTCTACAAACTGTGGTATATATACTGGAATTTGTATTTATTTATTTTTATATTAGTAATTGCAGCAATCAGCGACTTATAGCAGGACTTTGATATTGCGGCGGACAATCTGACATTAAACGCTAAAAATGTACACTGTCACTGTACTAATGACACTGGCTGGTAAGGTGTTAAACATCTAGGGGCAATCAAAGGGTTAACTGTGTGCCTAACCAGTGTTTTTGTGCTTACTTTTAGGTGCTTTTACTAAGGGATGTGCTGGATTTTTTCCCTTTGCAGGGAAACCAAATACAGCACATCCCCACTGACAGGATGGAGCTCTGCATTGTTTATATATGTGATTCTGCACAGATCAGCCGCCCTGTAGCAGTAAATCTACTTTTATTGGTTAATCGTAATAACTTCAAGGCGCAGGGTTAAATATTTGAATCGAGTACACATAACATTTTTAGAGCTTTAGTTCATTTGCTGACAAAAAACATGCTGATAGGAAGGCAAAAGAAAGTGAGAGAGAGATCAGCTAATCCCTGTGCTGCTTCTCCTTTTACTGGCCAGTCATAGGCTGCAGTGGGTTCAGCACGACCTGGGCTCAGAGGAGTTGTGTTAACTGATGCTGGTCATTAGACTTGAGGACATCTAATGGAAAAAATAAACCCCCAAAAGTACTGTGGAGAATCTGTGTTAAAGGTGACTATTGCAAAAGCTGGTTTTATTATATATTTTTTATGTTATTGGTATCTTATTTGTCGCTGGAAATCTGCTTTGTTCCCTGATCAATCTCTGATAATGTGTCAATCTTTTTTTTTCAAAGGCACTACAGCATACCTTTCCAGATGGGGAACCTTCTGATGCAGAGAAGGATTTTTGGGAAATTGCTTCGATGGAATGCTACAATCACCTGACAGAATGGCAGCCGTTGGAATACTGCTCTACTCTCAATATTGACAGTGCAAACCCCCCAGATCTTAATAAAATATGGAATGATCCTTTTCATCAGGTGGTCTTATAGTTCACTATCACATGTATGGGCAGGAATGCTTTGGTATTTCTTTGTCGTAATCTTTCATTTTTTGATGCAGGAAAATTATCTGCCTTACATGATCCGCAGTAAAGTAAAGTTGCTTCTTCATGGAAAGGATGACCAGTCTTTATTAACTTTTATTGATGAAGCAATGAAGGTGGAGCAGAGAAAGGTTTTGATGGAAACCTTGTACAGTCAGGAGATGAGTCTTCTCTATATAATGCAAGATGATTTTGACCGGGCTAAGTATTACATCAAAAATGGAATAGATGTCTTTATGCAGGTATGGACTTTGTTTTTTTTTTTTGCTGGTTAGAGATTCTGCTATGTCCTCAAATCACCTATGTTGATTTTTTTTTGTTTTTGCTTTCTAGAACTATTCAAGCATTGATTCACTGATGTGTCAAAGCAGATTAACTAAACTGCAGTCAGTCCAGGCTCTCTCAGAAACTCAGGATTTTATTGAATTCATCCGTGTTCCAGGTACATGGTTTTCAGACTGTGTATTGCTGTTAGATATCAACTGATATTGCCTATAGACTCAAGTCTGTCTCTTTTGCCAGAAACTTTTTATTTACCTTAAAGTGATCGTAAAGGTAAATAAAAAAAAAATTCTATTCTTACCTGCTCTGTGCAATGGACTTGCACAGAGTGACCGCGAACCTACTCTTTTCATGTCCCCCACCGACACTCCTGGCTCCTCCCCTCTGTCCAGGGCCCCTATAGAAAGCCGCTTTCCATGGGGGCACTCAGGCGTGCTTGCACCCGAGCCCTGCTGCTGCATCCATTGACACAGACAGTGGGACTAGGCCCTGCCTTTGATTGACAGCACTAGGAGCCAATAGCCAGAGAGCCCCAGAAGTGAGGGGAGTGAAGAGCTGCAGACATGCACAATGCTAGATCGAATGAGGGCTCAGGTAAGTAAACGGGGGAGGTGAGGGGGGATGTTGACAGCTTAACATTTTTTACCTTAATGCAAGGAATGCATTAAGGTAAAAAAGTTTAGGCTTTACAGCCACTTTAAGTTTAACCTATGTACAAAATAAATAAAACTGCACTAGACAAGGTAAACCATACAGTCTGTAAAAAATAGTGCTTATCTTATCCTCAGTGGATCTCTGCCATTCAAGCTTGGTCTTTATTTCTTCAGCTCACCTACCCTGCAATTAGAGTAGTCTAGTTTTCACATAGGAAACCTGCTATTATTTACTTGATTAGGAAGTATTTGGTTCCTACTATCCACGTCAAACCGTATAGAAATTTTTAGGCAGGCCATAGATTATGCGATTTTCTTTTCTGCTCCCGCGGAGCTATTGTGTTCTCCCGGCAGGGAATCCATCCCTGCCTGGAAAACCACTACAACCGCTGGCAATTATCGCATGCTAGAAATCCAACACGTATACACACAATAAACCAGAAGAAACTGAGATTTAAAGCAGCGCTCAGTATAAAAACATCTCATAAACACCCAGTGGCAGTGTAAAAAAGCTTTCAATACAGTTCAAAGTCTAAAGGATGAGCACAACAAATATTTCTGAATGAAAGTAATCCGTTCACCGATAGAATCCAACACCCCACCGTGTGCACAATTTCAGCATGACCACCTTCCCCTATGGATGTGCACTTACCGAAAAGCAATGCCAGGCATTCTCATACTCAGGCAAAATTGCAGTCAGTGTATCACCAATACATCAGGGGCAGGCAGGCAGGCAGGAACGGCTCTGGTTTGTAGTGTACTGCCTGACCCTGAAGTGTTTGTGATACACTGACTGCAATTTTGCCTGAGCATGAGAATGCCTGGCATTGCTTTTCGGTAAGTGCACATTCATAGGGGAAGGTGGTCACGCTGAAATTCTGCACACGGTGTGGTGCTGGATTCTATTGGTGAGCGGATTACTTTAATTTGGAAATATTTGTTGTGATCATCCTTTGGAATTAGAACTGTGTTGAAAGCTTTTTTACACTGCCACTGGGTGTTTGAGATCTTTTTATATTGAGCGCTGCTTTATATCTCAGTTTCTTCTGTTTTATAGTGTGTGTATACATTTTTATTCATCTATAGTAGCAGCTATTAACTAATTGATCTTTTGAGTGTTTAATTACACTCCATTCTCTTGGCGCAGGTTTGAGATCCTATTGTTGATTAGGGCACCCTTTGAGTGGATCTTGTGGTTTTGATATAAATCCATCACGCTGGTTGTACCCAAGTTGTTTGGTGGATCAACTTTGGTACATTTAGCCTTCCCATAGATGGTTCAAATCTTGACCGGTCCCTGCTGTACCTGCCGACATTCAAACCATTTATGGCTGGCTTTAATTTGGTACACTTCTGTGGACAGTCTTGATTTTGATATATTGGTTTATACAATGGCAAAATAGAATTCATCTTGGAACACTTTTAGTGTTACACTTAGCATTACATAATGGTTTAATGCAGAGTTTCTTTTAATTGGTCATAAACGATCTTCAGAACCAGTAACACTATCTTATTGTGCGATTCAGGATTTTAATATTTTTTATTATGGAACTGGATTATATCTTCCTAGTATTTACTAATCAAATAACCGCACCAGAACATATAAAGAAAGGTGCCTTTGTGTTTCTCTGTATGTGTTGGTAGCCTTAGAGGGCCCACCAACCTAGAGCATTATCCCAAGTGAATTTATTGATAAAAACAAAGTTAAAAACTACACTCACAAACATGTGGAGAAATGTTGCTTCTAAAAGCCACCTATTCGTGGCAATTGGTCCTTAAACCAACAGTCTCCAGATGGTAAGGGGGAATTCATCAGGGCCACTGCTACTGACACGTTTTACCTTCTACCTCAGAGGCTAGCAGTAATAGCTCATTCAGCTCAATATATACACATGTGCATTAATTGGACACATCCCATGAGATTCCCCCAGTGGGGATGGTCCAACAGAGGGGTGGGGCTAAAGTGACAGATGGAATGTTGCAATTAGCCTGTACTACGTTGCAATTGAACCATTAAAATATTGCTAACAGTGTAGGTACAGTGTAGGTACCAATGGGGTAGGGATTATACATACATAAACATATATCATTGAAATATAGCATAATCCAATATCCACAGTATGATATAGTGACATACCTATCTCTGTCTGTGCATGCAGCTGGTGTGTACAGATACTGTAGATATGACATCCTCCTTCAAAGTAACCCGATCGCGGCAATCACACTGGCGCCTGGAATGCACACCGTGGTGTTTGT
The DNA here is from genome assembly GCA_018402905.1 of Glandirana rugosa. Taxonomy (NCBI): domain Eukaryota; kingdom Metazoa; phylum Chordata; class Amphibia; order Anura; family Ranidae; genus Glandirana; species Glandirana rugosa. The sequence continues at coordinate 424,309 of BLSH010134932.1, forward strand.
GTTTCGGGAGGTGTGACAGGAAATGCGCTCCAGATATCATTTCCTGCTCACCTGTAGCCGCGTGAAGATGTCATCATCAGAGCCTGACGGCCACCATCTTTGTGTAGACATCCACTAGAGGACAAAGTGGATATGAGTGAACTGCCAGTTTGATGCTACTGGTGAATGTAGATGGTGATAAACGAATATAAGTTATTATAGGTCTTCTGTCTCACTTGGCATACACATGTTGTCACACAGATGGATGCTAACCAAAGGCTATGTAATAGTGAGGCCTTCTGGATTTTCACCCTCGATTGTCTCACCTCTGACGGCCTTAATGAAGATCCTGAGATACATAAAATTGTTTAAAGGTCACGTACAGGTTTTTGCCCAACATAAACTGGTGGCTGTTTTAGTGCAGCACTAGTGGATATGTGTTAAATCGGTATGATATGAGCCTGTTGGATAATCTCATATGTCAATTCTCATAGACAAGCATCCCCAAGTGCACATTTCTGTTCTCCTTCATGTCTATGCCAGTCTCCTTCCTTGCATCAATAACCAACTGTATAGATGGCATTCTTTGCAGTTCTTGTTTAATTTTATTGTACTTTATTCTTATTCTATACGTTCCTGGATCCAATTGGATTGAAGACGTCATATGATTTGATATAAAGCTTTAGTTTCGCTCATCTTTATTTCATAGTCTATCAGTGTTTCTCAACTCCAGTCCTCAAGGCGCACCAACAGGTCATGTTTTCAGGATTTCTATTATTTTGCACAGGTGATTTGATCAGTTTCAGTGCCTTAGTAATTACCACAGCCGGTTTTATCTGAGGGAAATCCTGAAAACATGACCTGTTGGTGTGCCTTGAGGAATGGAGTTGAGAAACACTGGTCTATCACGAAATGGATATTACTCTATACTAAATTCTCTTACTTTTTTTTCTCCTTCATCTATACATATGAATTATTCATAACATAACATCTAAGAGGATTCATGGACACTGTGGATATCTCAATTTGCATTATGTATGGACAACCATCACTACTCAGGCAGGTTACAATCTGCATATGGCTGTGTACGCATGTGCTCCAGGATCACTTCTCACCTGAGTGTGATACAGGAACCCTGGGGGGCAGCATGCGTATACATGTACCCACGTGATGTATTTGGACATGCATGGTCTTGCACACAAGTGTAAGCATGAGGCCCTATACATGGGACACCCATGGTCAGTTAGTACTATCTAGCGTGCACTTATGTTGCTCCTGGGATACATTTTGTACGCAAACCTTCTAAGTATGATGCCACTTCTATAGAATATTGCACTACAATAAATATGTACCCAACTGTAAAGTTTGTACGTGCTCCCATAACAATTAATCTCTCTTTTTAAAAAAAAAAAATACTTTCTTTAAATTCTATAAGATTATATATATTTTATATTTTTTATATACTATTGCTGGTATCATGGATATGCCACATACTTGAAGCGCCTAAGAATATGGTTTTATCCACTTCTGATGTGATTCCTGGTGTGATAGATATTGTATGTGTGTGTGTGTATATATATATATATATATATATATATATATATATATATATATATATATATATACATATACACTGTAAGGGCTCTTTCACACACACAGATCGTTTGGGTCCACCTGTCAGTTTTTCAGGCGGACCCAAACGGATGCTCCATGTACTTCTATGGAGCGGCGGATGTCAGCGGTGACATGTCCACTGACACCCGATCCGCTCCGATCCACCAGAAACAGACGGATGGAAGCCCTATTTTCCATCCACCTGGCGGATCGGATGAACACGGACAGACGGTCCGTGTTCATCCGATTCTCCATAGAGGAGAATGGAGCTGTGACAGGACAGTCTCTGCACGGAGTGAAGAGTCTGTCCTGGTATCCTCCGGCTCAGCGGGGATCAACAGATGGATCCCCACTGAGCAGCGGAGCCCGTCAAAACGGGCTCCGTGTGTGTGAAAGAGCCCTAATTCTCTGGTCCCCCCTCATGTATACAAATAGAATTCAGCCTGACTACGGATACTATGATGTTTGTAAACATCTGATGAGAGCTTTTGGGCCCTCCCTCACTCCATCTGTGTGCCAATATTTGTATGCTAAGTGAGACAGAAGACCTATAAACACTTAAATTCATTTATCACCATCTACATTCTCAAGTAACATCTAACTGGCAGTTCACTCATATCCACTTTGTCCTCTAGTGGATGTCTACACAAAGATGGCGGCAGTCAGGCTCTGATGATGACAGTGCCACACTCCATCTGTCACTTTAGCCCCAGCTCTCTGTTGGACCAATCCCACAGTGGGTGGGGAGCCCAGGCTCTCATGGGATGTGCCCAATTAATGCAGATGTGTATATATTTAGCTGAAAGAGCCATTACTGCTAGACTCTGAGGAAGAAGGTACTCCTTTGAAATGCGTCAGCCAGTTGTGGCCCTGATGTCTTCCCCTTTACCATAGCGACTGTTGGTTTCAGGACCAATTGCCACGAATAGGTGGCTTTTGCAAGCAGCATTTCTCCACATAATTGTGAGTAGTTTTTAACTTCGATTTTTATCAATAAATTCACTTGGGATAATGCACTAGGCTGGTGCGCCCTCTTTTCTTTTTTCTGTGACTATTAGGATATCCCCTATCCTGGAGGGCAGCAAGGCCAGAGAAACTATTCCTTAAGTAATAGACCACCCGGACATCACACTTATGCGCAAGAGTGTTGGTGTCCTGTCCTGCTTAAGAATCAATTAAAAAAAGAAAATGATACGCTAAATATTGTATACATTCAACTTCAAGGGTTTTTTGTTTTGTTTTTTGTACTGTCCTTAAGACAATGAATTAAAATATTACTGCATGTGATCAGAATGTGTGTAGAGAATATTTCTCTTTTATCCTCTTCCTTAATTTTCCCGTTTCCAGAGTATAGTAATATACGCAAAACATTATTGAGCCTCAGTAATGTGTGAAGTGTGGTGTTCAATTTTCAAAAGCCGTTGCTAAATTGCATTTTTATTTTATGCAATATTGTTATAGGCAACTTAGCATCTTTGCCTGCAATGAAAAGGTTGCTTAAGCTTTGGAAGAGTAGATATCCAGATGATAAAATGGACTCCATGAACATTTGGGATGACGTCATTACTAACAGGTAGAGAGATAAGTTGTTGCAAATTCTTTATTTCATACACAGAAAAGTAATTCTAACATCCAGTACCCCTGGTATAAATAATTTGAACCATCTCTCTGTATGTATATGATTTTGTTTTCAGGTGTTTTTTCCTTGATAAAATCCAAGAAAAACTTTCTAATCAGCATATGGTTGAAAGTATGGAAATAGATGATGAAGCAGATAACAGTGAGGCTATGGAAGTAGACAAGAAAGATGATGTCAACTTTTTAATGAAAGAATGTAAATTTGTAATGAAAATGAAAATGGTGAATAGCGCCGGAAAACAGGTAATATTGTGGCACTACAACATCTGTAATAATGTAATTTGAATTTTATATAAATGCATTGTATAGTATTTTAGATATCAATGTAAATGATTCACAAATTAACACACACGGCCAGAACTGCTGGTTGTGCAGGACATATAAACCATCACAGCATCTCTGTTTAAATACCTATACCACCCCTGAGGAAACAGCAGCCTGATGGGACATGCGCAAAGTGGTTTATTTCTATCCAGCCTAATCCCTCACATATTGTTAGTTTGCCCAGGACTTCATCAATCTCATTTTATTTCCTTCAGGTTTTTTGCCTATGCTTCCATATTCTATACCCAAGCAGTGGCTTGAGCCGGTTCTAATACACAGCATTTGCATTGAGTGATGCATTATATTTGACTGTCCATCTATTGTAAACAAAAAATCTGCCCAACTATAAGATCCCAAACGTGCGCCAAAGAAAAATCACCCCATTATAGGGATCAATATAAACAACAGCAGCTGCTAAAAATAAAATAATTGGATAAACTTCATATAAACCAGAATAACCTGAGATATAAAACAGCGCTCAAAAGATCTTTCTCAAAGGCACCCAATGAGAGTGCATAGAAGTATATGAACGTACTAAACACAGTTAAAAAGTCCAAAGAATACACAATAGGCGTGTCCGATCATGAAAATAGAGTCTATTCACCGATCGGATCCAACACCACACCAAGTGCACAGCAACACCGTGACCTCCTTCCCCTATAGGTGTGCACTTACCGGATAGAGATGCCAGGCATTCTCCTGCTCTGGCTAACTCGCAGTCAGTGTAACATTAACACTAGCGGGACAGGCAGGAACAGCTGCAGAATGTAGTATGCGTGTCTCTCATAGGGGATGTAAAAACAGAAACCGACACATAGTGTAACTGTTTTACACTCTGTTTATTAAGCACTATTACATCCCCCTGTATAAAAAAAACTCTTACCAGAACACTCTGGATAAACAGCTTAACCACTTCAGCCCCGGAAGGATTTCCCCCTTTAGGACCAGAGCCCTTTTTGCGATTCGGCACTGCGTCGCTTTAACTGAAAATTGCGCGGTCGTGCGACGTTGTACCCAAACGAAATTTGCGTCCTTTTCCCCCACAAATAGAGCTTTCTTTTGGTGGTATTTGATCACTGCTGCGTCATTTCTGATCGCCGCTATAAACAAAAGAAGAGCGACAATTTCTTACTTTTTGCTAAAATACAAATCCAAAAAAAAAATATAAAAAAACATTTTTTTTTCATCGGTTTTGGCCGATTTATATTCTTTCTCATAGTTGTGATAAAAAAAATCGCAATCAGCGTTTGATTGGTTTGCGCAAAAGTGGTCGCGTTTACGGATGATAATTCATTTCTGGGGTTTTTATTTTTTTTTATTTTTTACTAGTAATGGCGGCGATCTGCGATTTTTAGCTGTACTGCGATATTTCAGCGGACATTTCGGAACATTTTGACACTTTTTTGGGACCATTGGCATTTATACAGCGATCAGTGCTATAAAAATGCACTGATTACTGTGTAAATGCCATTGGCAGTGAAGGGGTTAACCTGCAGGGGGCGCTCTAAGGGTAAATTGTGTTCCCTGGGCGTGTTCTAACTGTGTGGGGACTGCCCTAGCTGGGGAAGGGAAGTGATCACAGCCTCCATGTAGTGGAAGGCTGTGATCACAGCCCTTCCCCCCTCACAGAACGGAGGTCCGTGTTTACTTACACGGACCTCCGTTCTTTCACTCCGAGGGGGGCATCGCGGGTGGCCGGCGGAGATCGAATCCGCCGCACCCGCTCCCTGGCCCTCCCCGGACACAGTGGGCGCACCTCCGGCGGCGCGCGCGCGCTCACTGGGCTCGATCTCGCAGCCGCCGTCATATGACGGTGATTCACGCAATAGAGCCACCTTGTCGCCGTCAATTGCCGACCAGCGGTCGGCAAGCGGTTAAGGTAAGAGAGATGGACGCCAGCCGAGCCCGGGATCCTTGCAGACACCCACCGACAGCCTCCACCTTACCCCGACCAGCAGGGATTAGGAAGATTCAAGCATACTGTTCCATAGAGTTGCCGTACAGCTGTCTCAGACGCATTTCGTCATGTAGACTTCGACTTGTGATTGGCTGTACGGCACGGCAACTTGTAATAAATACCCTACCACTCTCCTTTTAGAGGATAGGCTTGTCTCCACCGGTGTCTTCAAATATCAAACTGGCACTTCATATAATACCAAATATCTATATTAATAATAATGCAAAAAAAACCCTTATAAAAGATTCCATATATGCGCGTGCATATAAAAAAAAAAAAATATATATATATCTATATATATATATAGATATATATATATAGATATATACAGTTGTATGCAAAAGTTTAGGAACCCCTGACAATTTCCATGATTGTCATTTATAAATATTTGGGTGTTTGGATCAGCAATTTCATTTTGATCTATCAAATAACTGAAGGACACAGTAATATTTCAGTAATGAAATGAGATTTATTGAATTAACAGGAAATGTGCAATATGTATCAAAATGAAATGAGACAGGTGCATAATTTTGGGCACCCTTGTCTTTTGTTTGAATACCTGTAACTACTTAGCACTGATTCATTGGAACACACAATTGGTTTGGTGAGCTCATTAAGCCTTGAACTTCATAGACAGGTGCATCCAATCATGAGAAAAGGTATTTAAGGTGGCCAATTGCAAGTTGTTCTCTTTGACTCGCCTCTGAAGAGTGGCAACATGGGGGCCCCAACTCTCAAATGACCTGAAAACAAAGATTGTTCTACATTATGGTTTAGGGTAAGGCTACAGAAAGTTGTCGCAGAGATATAAGCTGTCAGTGTCCACTGTGAGGAACATAGTGAGGAAATGGAAGACCACAGGCACAGTTCTTGTTGAGGCCAGAAGTGGCAGGCCACATAAAATATTGGAGAGGCAAAGGATGGTGATAACGGTCAAAAACAGCCCACAGACCACCTCCAAAGACCTACAACATCAACTTGTTGCAGATGGTGTCACTGTGCATCGTTCAACAATTCAGCACACTTTGCACAGGGAGATGCTGTATGGGAGAGTGATGCAAAAGAAGCCTTTTCTGCACACACTCCACAAACGGAGTCGCTTGAGGTATGCAAACGTACATTTGGACAACCCAGCTTCATTTTGGAATAAGGTGCTGTGGACTGATGAAACAAAGATTGAGGTATTTGGTCATAACAAGAGCGTTATGCATGGCGGCAAAAGAACACAACATTCCAAGAAAAACACTTGCTACCCACAGTAAAATTTGGTGGAGGTTCCATCATGCTGTGGGGCTGTGTGGCCAGTGCCGGTACTGGGAATCTGGTTAAAGTTGAGGGTCGCATGGAATTCCACTCAATATCAGCAGATTCTTGAGAATAATGTTAAGGAATCAGTCATAAAGTTGGTTACGCTGGTTCTGGATATTTCAACAAGACAACGACCCAAAACACTGCTCAAAATCTACTCCGGCATTTATGCAGAGGAACAAGTACAATGTTCTGGAATGGCCATCCCAGTCCCCAGACCTGAATATCATTGTACATCTGTGGGGGGATTTGAAGCGGGCTGTCCATGCTCAGCAACCATCAAACCTAACTGAACTAGAGATGTTTTGTAAGGAAGAATGGTCCAAAATACATTCATCCAGGATCCAGACACTCATTACAGGCTATAAGAAGCATCTAGAGGCTGTTATTTCTGCTAAAGGAGGCTCTACTAAATATTGATGTGATTTTTCTGTTGGGGTGCCCAAATTTATGCACCTGTCTAATTTCATTTTGATGCATATTGCGCATTTTCTGTTAATCCAATAAACCTCATTTCACTACTGAAATATTAGTGTCTTTCAGTTATTTGATAGATCAAAATGAAATTTGCTGATACAAACACCCAAATATTTATAAATGACAATGATGGAAATTGTCAGGGGCTCCTAAACTTTTGCATACAACTGTAATATATATATATATCTATAAAAATTATATGTAAATTCATTATGCATATTTCATCATAATATCCCATCCAATACATATTAATAATCTCACATATATATGATTGAAATATCCAAAATATTTGATTGCAGTTAATAAAAAATATCTATAAAAATTATATGTAAATTCATTATGCATATTTCATCATAATATCCCATCCAATACCTAATAGTAAATCTACATATATATGGTTAAAATACCCAAAATATTTGATCGCAGTTAATAAAATAATTATATAACACATTAAGGTCTCCTAGTAGAGTGAAAACCTCAATCCAAACGAGGACCTCTATATTATTCCTTCTAATAATCACTAATAAGAGCATTCAAATCAAATTCAATATGGAGCCCCCCCCGGGACCAAAGTCTTCATCAAATATATCCACTGCGTTTCGCGCTGTGAGAGGTCCCTAATCCTATTTGAACCCCTCCAAGAGGGGTATACACAGTCTATTCTACAGAATTGCAACTGGCTAAGGGTCCCTATTGTGCTTCTCTCTGAAGTGTAATGAGACACTATGATATTTAAAGCCTTTCCGGATATTCGCAAGGTGTTCACCTATGCGGATCCTCAATAGTCTTTTAGTACGACCTATGTAACACAGGCCACATGGACAACATAGTAAATAGACTACATATGAAGAATTGCAGGTAATGAAGTCCTCAATATCAAAAACTCTCCCATCCTGGTTACTAAAGCTAGTAAAACCTTTATTGTTTATTTTGACTGTTTTACATGCTTAACATTTCCTACATGGAAAGAAACCTTTCACACTAGTAGGAAATCTTTGTTGACTAGGGGCAACGAGGACTTATTTAACCACTCTATCACCAAAGCTCACGCCCTTTCCATATATAAATCTAGGCCGTTCTGGTAATATCAGTCCCAGGTCCCTATCCATACGGAGGACATGCCAGTGTTTTCTATAGATTTCCTCTACTTCCCTGTATTGACAGTGGAAGTCCGACAAGAAACTACACCGGTGGGACTCCATTTGGGGACTCAATAATTTATCTCTAAGACATGCTTCCCGGGGCATAGAACCCACCTCCTCAATCATATTATTCAGAGTGGTAGTTTCATAGCCCTTTTCCTCAAATTTCACTCTTAAGAGATTGGCCTGTGTAGTATAGTCTTCCAACTTACTACAGTTTCTCCTCACTCGCATCATTTGGCCTTTGGGGATATTTTTAATCAACGACGGGTGATGCCCACTTCTTATTGATAGGTAGTTACTGCGATCCGTTGGTTCAACATGTCCAGATCCGCGATATAGCCGAAAGCCGGTTACAGCGCGGATCTCAATTGCCGGGGGGGCGTCCAAGGACGTGCGCTCCCCGCACGCACTCACAGCCGCACGCTGCATGGGCGTGTCCGCGGGTCGGGCAGGCTCTGTCCGCCAGAGACCCGCAATCCCCTGTTAGAACGGCAGAACGGATAACCGCCGATGTAAACACAACGGATCTCCCTTCACTGCCAATGACAGTTATACAGTAATCAGTGGCTATTTAAATTTCCGATCGCTGTATAAATGTCATTGGTCCCAAAAAGTGTCAAAAATGTCCGACATGTCTGCTGCAATATCGCAGATCCCGCCATTACTAGTAAAAATAAAATCATAAAAACTCCATAAATCAATTCCCATAGTTTGTAGACGCCATAACTTTTGCGCAAACCAATCAAACGCCGATTGCAATTTTTTTTTTTTTACCAAAAATATGTAGAAGAATATATATTGGCCAAAACTGATGAATATTTTTTTTTTGTTTTATTTTTTTGGATATTTATTATAGCAAATTGTAAAAAAAATCGTCGCTCTTTGTTTGTTTATAGCGCAAAAAAATAAAAACAGCAGAGGTGATCAAATACCACCAAAAGAAAGCTCTGTTTGATTCTGATTGGGTACAACATCGCACGACCACGCATTTGTCATTCAAAATGAGACAGCGCTGAAAGCCGAAAATTGGTCTGGGCAGGAGGGGGGTTTAAGTGCCCAGTAAGCAAGTGGTTAAATACTCTAGTCTCTAATTTCAAGGTAGATCTTTTAACCACTTGAATACAGGACGTTTATACCCCCTTCCTGCCCAGACCAATTTTCAGCTTTCAGCGCTCTCACACTTTGAATCTCAATTACTCTCTCATGCTACACTGTACCCAAACAAAATTTGTGTCATTTTTTTCACACAAATAGAGCTTTCTTTTGGTGGTATTTAAGAAGCTCTGGGTTTTTTATTTTTTGCGATATAATTGAAAAAAGTGCGAAAATTTTGAAAAAAAAACAATTTTTTT
>BLSH010134932.1:439558-451452 GCA_018402905.1 Glandirana rugosa
CGGTTGCCTAGGAAGCAAGACCTGTGTTTCCAAAGGTGGAACACTAACTTGGCCCTGCGGTACTCTAGGTGCATGGATCTCATGGCGTCCCGGTTCAATCACAAGGTGGAAACCTTTGTGTCCAGAACGAAGGATCCGTTGGCACTGGCCACGAACGCTCTGGTGGCCCCCTGGGGCCGTTACCGCCTTCTGTACACTTTCCCTCTGATAAAACTGCTTCCGCGATTGATACGCAGAATAGTGGCGGAGGGGATACCAATAATCCTGGTGGCTCCAGATTGGCCTCGGCGCACTTGATACGCCGACGTGGTGCAAATGGTGGCAGACGCCCCTTGGCGGCTCCCGCTGTGATACGATTTTCTGTCTCAGGGACCCATCTTGCACCCTGCCTTACCCTCGCCGGCTTTGACGGCTTGGCTATTGAGTCCCAGGTGCTAAGAGACAGGGGAGTCGCCGACTCTGTGATCCCCTACTTTGTTAAAAGCTCGCAAGTGTACTTCTCGCAAGATTTATCACCGCACCTGGAAGGCTTATATAGCTTGGTGCTATATATATATATATATAATATGACTTTTTTGCAGCAGGGCCTGAGCAAAAAACTGGCTTTGAGTATCCTCAAGGGCCAGATATCGGCTCTGGCGATTCTCTTTTAAAGACCTTTGGCTTTGCACTCTTTGATTCGTACCTTTGTACAGGGTGTGCGACACGTGGCGCCTCGGGTGAAGGCTCCGTGGTATCTGCATTTGGTGCTTTCTGTTCTTCAGATACCTCCATATGAGTATATCAGGGAGATTTCCTTACAATTGCCGTCGCAGAAGGTGGCCTTTTTAGTTGCCATCACTTCCGCCAGACGGGTGTCTGAATTAGCAGCACTATCGTGAAAGTCTCCCTACTTAGTCATGCATAAGGATAATGCGGTCTTGCGACCCTCTCCTTCCTTCCTTCCAAAGGTGTTCTCTTCCTTTCACATTAATGAAGATATTGTTCTTCCTTCATTGTGCCCTCGTCCATCGCACCCAAAGGAGTTTGAGTTGCATGCTTTGGACGTAGTGAGGGCCTTGCAAGGGTACTTGGCTGCTACAGATTTTTTTTTCGAAAAGCTGATGCTTGCTTTGTGCTGCCAGAGGGTCCGCGCAAAGGGTTGGCGGCCTCGTCGGCTACGATTTCTCGTTGGATTAGAAAAACCGTGACCCATGCTTATTCTGTTCGGGGCAAGGTTCCCCCTTTTCCGGTCACGGCTCATTCTACCCGGGCTGTTAGCACTTCCTGGGCTTTCAGACACCAAGCTTCGGTGTCACAGGTGTGCAAGGCAGCCACTTGGGCCTCGGTTCACAATTTCACTAAGTTTTGTAAAGTTGATGTGTTTGCATCTTCGGATGCTGCTTTGGGCCGCAAAGTTTTGCAGGCGGCAGTGTAGGCGCGTCTGGCGCCTCCTCAGAGGTTCAGTTGGGTACTGTTAGTGTTTACCCACTCCTCTTTTTGACACAGCTTGGGGACGTACCCACACGTAATGGAGAAGCTACGTCTGTCAGTGAACAATAGGAGAAAAATAGATTTTATTAAAACTTACCGTAAAATCCTTTTCTCCAAGTTCACTGACAGACGCAGCACCCACCCCTCTGTGCTCTGTTCTTGTACGGCTTGTATACGAACTGAAGAGCTATGCTATGAGGGGGTTTTATGTGGGAAGAGAGGACGGCCCCCATGGGAGGGGCCAGCTGTTTTTCTTTTCCCTGCCTAGTTAACTCCTAGTGAGACCAGCATAAAACCCCACACGTAATGGAGAAGCTGCGTCTCTCAGTGAACTCGGAGAAAAGGATTTTACGGTAAGTTTTAATAAAATCCCTTTTTCTCAGCGGTTTCTCTAGCTATTACAATTTTGAAGTCCCTGGAGCACCAGGACAATGGAATTGCCCACAAAATGGCTCCATTTTGGAAAGCAAACACCCTAGCGTATAATCTATGAGGCATAATGAGTCTTTTGAACGGTTCATTTTTTCCAGAAGTTGTTGGAAAATGTGGCAAAAAAAAATGAAAATGCATTTTTTTTAACACAAAGTTGTCCATTTATAAGATATTTCCAACACATAGCAAATACATAGCAAAAATGACACCCCAAAATACATTCTGCTAGTCCTCTTGAGTATGGCGATACCACATGTGTGAGACTTTTACACAGCCTGGCCACATACACAGGCCCAACATTGAAGTAGCACCTTTAGGCGTTCTACGAGCATAAACTACACATCTCATTTCTCAACCACCTATTACATTTTTGAAGGCCCTGAAGCAACAGGACAATGGAATTGCCCACAAAATGACCCCATTTTGTAAAGCAAACTCCCCAAGGTATATTCTGAGGCATTATGAGTCTTTTGTACGGTTAAGTCTTTGAAAAACGTGGAAAGAAAATAAAAACTCTTATTTTTACACAAAGTGGTCAATTTATAAGATATTTCTAACACATAGCATGTACATAGCAAAAATTACACCCCAAAATACATTCTGCTGTTCATCCCGAGTATGACGATTTCACATGTGTGAGACTTTTACACAGCCTGGCCACATAGAGAGGTCCAACATGCAGGGAGCACCATCATGCGTTCTAGAAGCATAAATTACACATAAAATATCCTAATGACCTATTACACTTTTGAAGGTCCTGGAGCACCAGGACAGTGGAATTACCCACAAAATTACCCCATTTTGGAAAGCAAACACCCCAACGTATATTCTATAAGGCATTAAAACATGGAAAGAAAATGAAAACTTTTTTTTTTTTACACAAAGTTGTCAATTTATATGATATTTCTAACACATAGCATGTACATAGCAAAAATGACACCCCAAAATATATTCTGCTACTCATCCCGAGTATGGCGAGTATGGTGATGCCACATGTGTGAGGCTTTTACACAGCACGGCCACATAGAAAGGTCCAGCATTGAAGTAGTACCTTCAGGCGTTCTAGGAGAATAAATGACACATCTAATTTCATTCCTACCTATGACATTTTTGAAGGTCCTGGAACACCAGGACAGTAGAATTACCCACAAAATTACCCAATTTTGGAAAGCAAACACCCCAATGTATATTTTATGAGGCATGGGCTGCAGATTCGTACTCGGGTACTCTTATGGGCTGCAGATAGGTACTCAAGTACTCTGATGGATTAGTAAAAGGTACTCGGGTACTCTGATGGGCTGGTAAAAGGTACTTGGGTACTCTGATGGGCTGGTGAAAAGTTCTCGGGTACTGTGATGGGCTGGTGACAGGTACTTGGGTACTCAGATGGGCTAGTGACAGGTACTCGGGTACTCTGATGGACTGGTGACAGGTACTCGGGTACTCTGATGGACTGGTGACAGGTACTCAGGTACTGTGATGGGCTGGTGACAGGTACTCGGGAACTCAGATGGGTTGGTGACAGGTACTCGGGTACTCAGATGGGTTTTTGACAGGTGTTCGGGGTACTCTGATGGGCTGGTGACAGGTACTCGGGTACTCAGATGGGCTAGTGACAGGTACTTGGATACTCAGATGGGCTAGTGACAGGTACTCTGATGGACTGGTGACAGGTACTCGGGTACTCTGATGGACTTGGTGACAGGTACTCGGGTACTGTGATGGGCTGGTGACAGGTACTCGGCACTCAGATGGGTCGGTGACAGGTACTCGGGTACTCAGATGGGTTGATAACAGGTGCTCGGGGTACTCTGATGGGCTGGTGACAGGTACTCGGGTACTCTGATGGGCTGGTGACAGGTACTCGGGTACTCTGATGGGCTGGTGACAGGTACTCGGGTACTCTGATGGGCTGGTGACAGGTACTCGGATACTCAGATAGGCTGGTGAGAGGTACTCACATGGGCTGGTGACAGGTACTCGGGTACTTTGATGGGCAGGTGACAGGTACTCGGGTTCTCTGATGGGCTTTGACAGGTACTCTGATGGGCTCTGACAGGTACTCTTTACTACTGGGGCGGGCAATCAGTGTGATTGTGTTACACAGTATGCGATAACGGGCTGTTACCGCTATCTCCTCCTCACACGCGATCTGTATGTGAAGAGGAGAACCCGGTAACAGCTCGTTACCGCGGATCCTTGTCATTCTGTGACCGGCTGTGATTGGATACAGCCGGTCACGTAATAAAGAGCCAAAATCATTGGCTCTTTACCCTGATCGGGGTTGGGCTTTGTCCGAGGGACAAATCCGAACCCCGATCGCCGTGCTGCGCGCCCCCAGGGGCGCACACGAGCGGCGATTACGCCACTCTTTGTTATCGCTGGAAGTGACCGGCTGTGATAGGACACAGCCGGTCACGTGGTAAAGAGCCCCAATAATGGAAGGCCGGGGTCCCGTATGACGTCCACCAAGGATGGGGATGGGGAGTGCATGGGGAGTGCACCTTGCCGGCGTATTATTACTATACTGTTCCAGGACTTTAAAGGTGCCAATAACAACATAAAGTTTTTACTTGATACAAACATTAAAATGTATGTAATAAAATAAGCAAAGAATCACTTAATGTACACTCAGTTGTCCCTGCTCAACATGTTTCTCCCTGCATGGGGCTTCTTCAGGAGACTCATGGGGACTTCACCGAGTACGAGAGTACTATAACAAGAAAGTATAGAAGATTTGTAAGAAACTATTTTGTAAGTTTGTAAGAAACATACATCATAAATGAAAATACTGAAGAAAATTTTAACAATACAGTACAGTATATAAATACAATAGCATACTTTCAATTGAAATAAGTCAATTACTGTGCCAACCTACCAATTAGAGTAGAACAATGCAATTAGTAGATAAAGCAGTGCTTGCTCCTATCACAGTATTCCGGCTCAGAAAACCAAGGCCCCCATAGAAAGAAGGAATCCCCAGGGACTCAGCGGGACGCACTAAAGACACTGAACCCTAGTGAGGTCTAACCACTAAGAGAGAAACAGTGATGGGGGTATTGGCCGATGTGGTCTAAACAAAGAAATAGAAAATAAGGATCAATAAGAATTACATTGGTAGGGGAGAAAGATGGCCAGACCCCTGGTTCAAACAATCCAGCGGTTAGGATCGGATACACCGTGTCCCCAGCTAGTGTGTTATTAACCAGCAGAGGGCCAGCGTACCAAATCCCCCCCAGCAATGAAAAAAATAAGAGAGCATTATATGGGAGACCTCCCAATAAAATTTAGATTTTACCTTTCAAACAGGAAACGTGAATATAGTTGGAGAGAGGGGAGAGCAGGACCCTTAACGGTCCCTCTCCTGCAGTCCTCTGACAGGATAGAGGCGCATAACGCTTTTCTATCCTCCTACCGTCCAGCCGGCGTCTGACATCACCGGCTGGGCGCGGGCAGACGTTCAGGATCGCGGCACGTCAGTTCCAGCAGGTCTGAAAGCCGACATGACGCGGCGCAGGAGGCGCCGAAGCCATCGCCGCCATGTTGGATCCTCCAATTCCCACTCCAAATGACCTGGCAAAAGTGAGCCAACGGTCATCTAGCGGGGATGGTCCGGCTCGAGGATCAAAAGATTACGGGGATGCTAGAGTCAACCCCACATCTCGGAGCCCTAGCCGGGTACGGTACCACCGCTGATCCTCAGGGCTCTCCCCGCCATCCTTGATTGACGCACAGGAACGACTGGAAAGTGCACCGGGCGCCCGTATGGGTGACCAATGGCAGAGCCAAAAAAAGAGAGAGGGAAAGCACTCAATGTGTTTTTTTAGGAAAAACCGGGGGGCCATCAACAATACGGGCCAACCCCAATAGAACACATCAATAAGCATAGAAAGACACCCCTGGAGGAAGTTTACTTACATGGGGGGCTTTTTAACCACTTGCTGACCGCCCGCCGCAGCGTGTCGGCGGCTGCGATAACTAGCATTGCGCTCTCATTGTGTTCCGGGGGGGCCAGGGAGCGGGTACGGCGTACTTGATCGCTGCCGGCTACCCGCGATGGGCCCCCCGTACTGAAAGAACGGTGGTCCGTGCATGTAAACACGGATCTCCGTTCTGACAGAAGGGAAAGGGCTGTGATCACAGGCTTCCTGTATATGGAAGCCGTGATCACTCCCCTCCCCCTGCCAGCCCAGCCCCTATACAGTTAGAACACGCCCAGGGAACACAGATAACCCTTAGAGTGCCCCCTCCATGTTAACCCCTTCACTACTAATGGCATTTACACAGTAATCAGTGCACTTTTATAGCACTGATCGTTGTATAAATGCCAATGGTCCCAAAAAAGTGTCAAAATGGTCCGACATGTCCGCTGCAATATCGCAGTCCCGCTAAAAATCGCAGATCGCCACCATTACTATTAAATAAATAAAAACCCCAGAAATTAATTCTCATCATCTGTAAACGCGGCAACTTTTGCTCAAACCATTCAATAAATGCCGATTGCGATTTTTTTAACCAAAAATATGAGGAATGTAAATCGGCCAAAACCAATGGAAAAAAATAATTTTTTTATATTTTTTGTTTGGATTTGTATTCTAGCGAAAAGTAAGAAAACCTTTTTTTCTCTTTCGTTCATTGACGGATGCAGCATCTCTTCATTACGCCTGGGGTTATGCCACCTTTCACTAGTAGTGGACTAGGCAGAACTTCAGTTCAGCTTAAAAGCAGACACTCCCCGGGGGCGGTCCTCCCTGGTATAACCCCCCTCCAGCCAGCTCAGCCTTCAGTCTTTTTCTGCCTATTGCAAGGAGTAGGACCGGGCCCCATGCAGAAACCTGTGGTTCCACAATTTTTTCCTTTTTACAAAAGGAATTTTTCTTCTGATGAAGACTGCAATCAAGTAGCTGGCTGGGTGACAGGCTGGATATTATAGATCCAGGGAGTCTCCCCAGTTCGGCCGTTGGACCAAGCCGACTTTAGCTCCGCGCTGGGTCAGCTGTGTCAGGCCCCTGTTCCGTGCGGGGAGGCCTGCGGGTTAAACGTCCCGCCAGCGCACTTAAGACCGGGTGTGTGGGTCCGCATCACGGGTGTTGCTCGGCCAGCAGCTCCCCCTGTAAGAATAGACGGGAAGGCAGGCCTGTCTCGGGTGAGATACCCGCTCCGCCCGTCTGGATGGGTATGTACGCGGGGGGCTGGCGGGTTTCCCCCCACTCCCTGGGGTGTCTGGCGGGTGCTTCCCACTCCATCCCTATCCCCCCCCCACCCTCTGCCCTTATTTGCTTCCTGTCTACCTGCGCTGCCCCCCTTTTTCTCTCCCTCCAGCGGGGGACCCCCTCCTTGTGCGGCGGTCTGCGCCATTTTTCAATGGCCCGGCCGCCATTTTGCTGGAGCCGGCCGCATGTTACATGCAGCCGCCATTTTGCGGGAGTCACCCGCTTGTTTGGCCATTTTTGGTTGGTCAGCTGTGCAATAAAAGCTATGGCTAGAGGGGTGGGTGGTCCCTAAGCTCTTCCTGGTCCACAGAGCACATGTGAATACGCATGGGAATGGCGGCAGCAGCGCTATTTGGCGGTTTGTAAGGCAGACTCAGCAGCTTGTGCAGCGCTTCTCCTGGGGTAGGGTGCGGGCCATGGTTCAGTCCTCCTGGGTGTAACTGCAGGGTTCCCTGTCCAGTGTGCCTGGGGTGGGGAGGGGCTCCTATTTCCGGTGCCTAGGCCCCTATAGGGTGGCGTGTGTGTCTGGTGTGGGTGGCACAATGGCGGCTGAAGCTAGCGCTTCTGCGGCGGGGACCTCCGCTGGGGCTGAGGGTGTGCTGGGACCTGTGGTTCCTCTAGCTACTCTGACTCAGGTGCTGGAGTCCTTTATTTCCCGAGCAGAGTTAGGCCTTGACCTTGAGGGGGGTCCACCAGAACGGGGACCCCCCTCGAGTTGTCGGATGGGGAGCTCCCGGATTCCTCTGATGGGGAGGAAAATTTTTCAGGGCACACCATTGCGCATGACCAGCGGGTAACTCGCAAGAGACGGCTGTGGTCTTTGGATCGCATAGGCTGGTTCGCACCCCTAAGGTGTTCCCTTATGTACCTTTCTTTGATCAGTTTGTGTACAAAGAGTGGCAGCGGCCGCAGAGCTCTCTGCCTCTACCAAGACGGTTTGCTGTACGTTATCCCTTTGAGGACAGTATGGCGCAGAAGTGGGTCTCCCCCAGGGTAGACCCCCCTGTATCCCGCCTCAGCAAGGCGATTACTATTCCAGTGGAGGGCACGCCGTCCTTTAAGGATCCGGCTGACAGGAGGGCCGAGGCAGTTGCCAAGGCCATGTTTGTCTTGACTGGGTCGGCCATGCGGCCGGCACTAGCGTTGGCACTTGTGGCACAAGCTCTGAAAGAATGTCCTGGGGTGTTGCATCGTGATTTGAGCGAGGCACATGTCCCGCCTGAAACCGTGGCGCTGGCTGAACAGCTCACCCAGGGGCTCAGGTATCTCTGTGATGCGGCCCTGGACATAGCAGCCATACTGTCAAAACTGTCTGCCTTCGCATTAGTGATCAGGTATACTCTGGTTTAAGTGCTGGTCTGGGGACCAGGCGTCAAAGAAGGCGCTTACTGACTTGCCCTTTCAGGGAGGGTGCCTCTTCGGAGCTTCTCTGGATGAGATCAGCAAGGATCTCACGGGGGGAAGAGTACCTTTCTCCCCGAGTCTAAGAGGGGTAAGGAGCCTCGCCGTAGGCCGGGCCCCTCGTTTTCTGGTCAGAAAAAGTTTTTTCGTGCCCCCCGTTTGGCGGGCAAGGGTGCTAAGCCCTCCAAGGCTGCTGCAGGAGGTCAGAAGCGACCGTGGCAGCATAACAAGAGAAGTCGGATGGGAAGCCCTCCTCCGTATGATGGGTTGCCCCCGCCTGTCGCTCAGGTGGGGGGTCGCCTGCTGGAGTTCGCGGAACAATGGACCTCTCGCATTTCAGATTTTTGGGTGTGCGAGGTGGTCTCCACGGGGTACAAGATAGAATTCCGTGCCATGCCTTCAGACAGGTTCTTTGCCTCCAATCTGAGGCTTCCCCCAGGGCAACGATTGGCCCTGCTGGAGGCCGTGCAGGATCTGCTCTACAAGGGGGTGGTTGTGCCGGTGCCGACCACGGAACGTTTCCATGGTTTTTACTCGAACCTGTTTGTGGTCCCAAAGAAGGATGGGGTCAGGCCCATTCTGGATCTGAAGGCGCTCAACATTTATGTTCGGGCGCGGAAATTCAGGATGGAGTCATTCCGCTCGGAGGTAGTGGCCCTTCGCCAGAGGGACTGGCTAGCACCCTTAGATATCAAGCATGTCCCCATCTGTGCCTCGCACCAACGTTTTCTACGTTTCACGGTGGGCGATCACCATTACCAGTTTGTTGTGGCCTTGCCATTCGGCCTGGCCTCGGCCCCCCTGGTTTTCACCAAGCTCCTGGCCCCTGTTGTTGGTGCTATTTCGGCAGAGGTGCATTGCAGTTCTGGCATATCTGGATGACCTGCTTCTGCGGGCAGAGTAGGCCTCAGCTCTGAAGGACAACATAGCCATCACACTGCACACCCTGCAGGACTTCGGATGGGTGATCAATCGGCCGAAGTTGGTGTTGACTCCGTCACACCGCCTGGAGTACCTGGGTTTGACCCTGGACTCAGTCAGGGCAAGAGTTTTTCTTCCTTTAGGAAAACTGCGGACGCTGCAGCAGGCGGTGGGGTCGCTGCTGTCAGAGAAGTGGCCCTCTCTGAGGTTTTGCATGCGGGTCCTGGGGCTCATGGTATCCACCTTCGAGGCGGTTCCGTATGCCCAGAGTCACACCGGTCCCTGCAGCGTTTGATTCTGCTGCGGTGGGACAAATCTCCCTTATCCCTGGATCGCCCGGTCAAGCTGGACAAGGCCAGGTCCTCTCTAGTTTGGTGGTTGAGGGCCTCAGCCCTGAAGGAGGGGGAAGTCCCCATGGTGTGGTCCGTAGTGACCACAGATGCCAGTCTAAGCAGCTGGGGGGGAGTCCTGGGGTTGTTTTCAACCCAGGGTCGCTGGTCTCGGGAGGAGAGTCTACTCCCGATCAATGGGCTGGAACTCTGGGCCATCAGGCTTTGCCTTTCCCATTGGTCAGGAAGGCTGCAAGGGTGCCCTGTCAGAGTCCATTCGGACAATGCCACGACCGTGGCATATGTGAACCATCAGGGCGGAACGAGAAGCTTGGCGGCAGCATCGGAGGCGGCTCACATTCTGCGGTGGGCAGAGCTTCACGTGCCAGCTCTCTCCGCAGTGTACATTCCGGGCGTAAAAAATTGGCAAACGGATTACCTCAGTCGACAGAGGTTGGATCAGGGAGAGTGGTCCCTGCATCCGGATGTGTTCCGACAACTTTGCCAAAAATGGAGCACTCCAGATGTAGATCTGCTGGCGTCCCGGCTCAATCGAAAGGTTCAGACCTTCGTGAGCAGAGCAAGGGATCCGCTGGCGGACGCCCTTGTAGCTCCGTGGAGCCAGTATCCGGCTCATCTATGCTTTTCCCCCTCTCAAGCTGATTCCGCATCTGTTGCGCAGGATAGAGGTGAAGGGAATTCCAACCATGCTGGTGGCTCCGGATTGGCCTCGGCATCCGTGGTACGCCGACGTGGTGCGGATGGTTGTGGATGTTCCCTGGCGGCTCCCGCTTCACGAGGACCTTCTGTCCCAGGGCCCCATCTTGCACCCTGCTTTGCCCTCTCTGGCTTTGACGGCCTGGCTATTGAATCCCAGTTCTTGAGAGATCGGGGGTCTCCGCTTCGGTGATTCCCACCATGCTCAAGGCACGTAAGTGCACTTCCAGGAAGATATACCATCGCACCCGGAGGGCGTATATCACCTGGTGCAGAGGGGGGGTGGAACCCCCGTTCCTTTTCGGTGTCCCGGGTGCTAGCTTTTCTTCAGCAAGGCCTGGACCGTTAGCTGGCGTTGAGCACTATCAAGGGTCAGGTTTCTGCCTTGGCCATCTTTTTTCAGTGTCCTTTGGCGATGCATTCGTTGATTCGCACTTTTATTCAGGGGGTCCGACATGTCGCTCCCCAGGTGCTTACGCCTTTGGCGCCTTGGGACCTCAATCTGGTCCTCTCGGGGCTTCAGAAGCCTCCCTTTGAAAATATCAGGGAGATTTCCTTACAACTGCTTTCACAGAAGGTGGCCTTTCTGGTAGCCATCACTTCTGCCAGACGAGTGTCAGAGTTGGCGGCTCTGTCGTGTAGGTCTCCGTATATGGTCCTACACAGGGATAAGGCAGTTTTGCGCCTGTCACCTTCCTTCTTGCCGAAGGTGGTCTCTTCTTTCCACATTAATGAGGACATTGTCCTTCCTTCGCTATGTCCGCGCCTATCTCCCAAAGGAGATTGCCTTGCGTTCCTTGGATGTGGTTAGGGCTCTGCGGATGTACCTGGCGAACACAGCCTCCTTTCGGAGGTCGGATGCGCTCTTTGTCGTGGTGGATGGACCACGCAAGGGCTTGGCGGCCACCATTTCTCGATGGATTCGACAGACAGTGACCCGTGCGTATGACTTGTGGGGTCTCGAGCCCCCCTTTCCGGTCACGGCTCACTCTACCAGGACGATTAGCACTTCCTGGGCTTTCCGACATCAGGCGTCAGTTTCTCAAGTGTGCAGAGCGGCTGCATGGTCCTCGGTGCACACCTTTACCGGTTTTCGTCATAGGCTCCTACGACTTTGCAGTTGAAACGTTTTGAATCATTTCCACACGTGGCTCCTGGTACGTCGGCGAGACGTGTGAACTCTTTGACTGCGGACTACAGCCTTTCGGGTCCTTCACGATTAGCAGG
Source organism: Glandirana rugosa (assembly GCA_018402905.1). Taxonomy (NCBI): domain Eukaryota; kingdom Metazoa; phylum Chordata; class Amphibia; order Anura; family Ranidae; genus Glandirana; species Glandirana rugosa. The sequence goes on from BLSH010134932.1 coordinate 451,272, forward strand.
ACCATCTCACTCGGCACTGGCCTTTCCCCCCGAGCTCTGGGGTGTTCAGTATGCGTGCCCAGTGACAGACAGCTTAGGTAGCTCTTTACCACCGGCGGTTCGGGAACGCACCAGGTAGGTGGTGCTGTTTCTCGCGTAGGCTGGAGGCTTTCCTCCGACACAAGCGGTCCATGTAGGCGTC
>BLSH010134932.1:475728-512626 GCA_018402905.1 Glandirana rugosa
GATGGTCGGGTACAGGCAGAGTTCGTTAACAGGCTGACAGCAGAAGTGCAGAAGGATCAGGCAATCGGGTGGTCGTAGGCAAGCCAAGGGTCGGTACAGGCGGAGTTCAGACAAGGTCGGGCAAGCCGGGTCACAGGAACAGGAGACAGGAACAGATAACAGGCACAAGTTGCTCAGGAAGGACGGGTACACGTTGTAGATCCGACAGCACTTGCAACAGGAAGCAGGAAGTTTAAATAGAGCTGCTCCACTAAGAATTAGAGGAAACAACAACCAAGTGCTATTAACCCCCCCGCACTCCGTCTTCTAACAGGCTGAGTATCTTCTGGTGAGCAGCCCTGTTGTCCCAGTCTTTCCTCACTTACCTAAAATACACAAAACACCTGTCTTGGGGTGACCTATTGTTGCTGGCATGGGCTCCTTGAAAGACTGGGACAATGGGTGGATCAATATTTGCAGCCACTAGTTGTCAGGCTACCGGGATACATTAAAGATACTACTACTGTTTTACACACTATTCAACATGTCAAATGGATTGAGGATTACAGTTGGATTACCATGGGCGTCCAGTCCTTGTATTTCTGCATCCCCCATCACTTGGCATTAGAAGCACTTAGGTTCCATTTAGAACATTACAGTAATTATGGTATGGAACTTAAAGAATTCATTATCCTCAGTACAGAATTTTTACTTAAACACAATTTTTTCATGTTTGACAGCACTTACTAACTACAGTGCACAGGTGCCTCGATGGGAGCTAGGTTCTCTACTTCTTTAGCCAACCTCTACATGGGCTGGTGGGAGAAGAGAACCTTATTCTCATCAAACAACCCATACATCAGCAGGATCGCATGGTTTGGTCGCTATATAGACGACCCGCTGCTTGTGTGGAGGGGCTCACAAACTGATATTGTTGGATTTGTCAATTTTGTCAATGATAATTCTCTTAATCTGATTTTCAGTTTTGAGACTCATAAATGTAGTATTCATTTTTTAGATATCACACTATCAGGACACACTTGTTCTAACACTGTTTCTACCCGGACTTACCGTAAAACCTGTGCGGGCAACTCACTTCTATTGGCTAACAGTTGCCACCCCCCCCCCCATACAATTAGATTGGTACCTGTGGGGGAATTCATTAGGACCAAACGCAATTGTTCCAGTTAGAGTCCTTTAACCACTTGCCGACCGCCAACCGCAGGTTGACGGCGACAAGGTGGCTCTATTAGGCAAATCGCTGTCATATGATGGCGGCCGCGATCACGAGCCTAGGGCGCGCGCGCTGCAGCTCCATTCGACACAGGGCCGATCAATCTACAGGGCCAGGCCAATGATTTTTGGCCTGGCCCTTCCAATCAGTCCTGCCAATGATATATGATTTTCGGTTTCAGAGAGGAAGAAGGAGCATCAGAAATGTGAGTTGCACAAACAGAACACTGACACCAGGTCACATAGGCACATTTAACCCCTTGATCGCCGCCCCCCCAGTTAACCCTTTCACTCCGTCACCCCCGTCACAGTGTCATATAGTGCAGCGATCTGATTTTTACAGATCGCTGTACTTGTGACCCTTGTGACACTAATCAGTGTTAGGGTAGGTTAGTAGTAGGCCTAGTTAGGTGAAAATACCCCCCTTGCCCCCCAATAAAGTTTTTAACCCCTTGATTGCCCCCTGTCACCTATGATCACCGTATAAGTGTCACGGGTGACGCTAGCTAGCTAGATAGTTTTTTTTTTTCAATCAGATTACCCGCTGTATACTATTTTATTAACCTTTTATAGGTTTTAACCCCCGATCGCCCGGCGGCAACCCCAGTTAGGTTTTAGTGTGCATTAGGGTCAGTGTAAATGCCAGGCAGGGCCAGTTAGCGAGGTACTCTGAAACGCACACACAAACATTAGGTAGGTGTTAGATATTATTGTAGTATCTGATCAGATCAATATCTGCGATCTGATCAGATATATATTAGCTTCCCCACTAGTTTAGTATTCTAAAAAATGCAGTGTTAGCAGGATCAGCCCAGATACCTGCTAGCACCTGCATTTAGCCCGTCCGCCCAGCCCACCCAAGTGCAGGATCAATAGATCGCTGTCACTTACAAAACACAGAACACATATCTGCAGCGTTCGCAGAGATCACACCCGATCCCTGAGAAATCTGACAGTGAATTTGGTAGCGTTTGAAGCAGGCTCTGACAACCAGGTGCGCTTTTTTGCCTGTGAGTCACGCTAGTGTACCTTTCAAATTTAGAAAGTCCAAAATGTCTGGCTGCACGTACACTAGCAAAGAGGCCTACAATATGCTGAGTTTGACAGATGAAAGCGATGGGGAAGCCTCACTGTCAGAATCAGGCTCAGCATATGAACCTGTAGACAGCAGTGGCACCCTGTCAGATAGCTCTGACAGGTTGTGGTCCCTGCTAGGGTAAGACGTACCAGACCCTGCTCTGCTGTCGCTGAGGTGCAAGAACCGCAGGGCTCTCGTATGCAGCAGAGAGCCAGTACTTGCGCCGCTACCCGTTCTGGTGACCTGGCAAGCACCAGCGGCCTAGTACCCCCTGGACGTAGACGAACCAGCACTGCAGTATCACGTGGTGACGTGGCAAGTCCCATAAGTGCAGTACAAGCTGGTGTGGCTAGCACGAGTAATGCCCCGCAGCCACAAAGAAGACAAACACAGGCCTGCAGAACCCATAGTGCCCTTCCTGACGCGCTTGCAAACCCTGATTGGCAACCCCCACTTTTTAGTCACTTGTTTGATCATCAGATTGGCGCATGTGGCACCGTGCGACCTAATCGCCAGGGCTTCCCCCAATGGCTTGTAGATTCCCGTCTTAGTCGGGGGGGAGAGAGCCTGCGCTAAGTGTAATAATTTGCTTGCGATGAAGTGGAGGGACAATCGGAATGTTTTTTCGTTCTGACCTCCCTTCGTGCAGATACGACAGTGCAAATTTCTACGGCGACTGGTCTTGTGGAGAAACCCCTTCTGTGTCCACGAATATAACCTAAATATGGGAGGGGTGGACCTCAATGATCAGTTACTGGCACCGTACCTAATTGCCCGTAGAGCGAGACGCTGGTACAAAAAAGTGTCTCTATACCTTTTTCAATTGGCTTTGCTGAACGCTCATGTCTTATACAGAGCGTCAGGGCTGATGGGATCCTTCCTCAAATTCATGGAAGAGATTGTCACAGCCCTTCTGTATCCAGATGGTGCTGCACCCCCACTTCACCATGTGAATGCAGTTAGCCGGCTGCATGGGAGGCACTTTCCACGTGTCCTCCGTGGTGCCACAAGCACCCCAAAAGAGATGTCGTGTCTGCAGAAGACGCGGATACAGGCGTGACACCCGCAGTTATCGTTCCACCTGTCCTGACCAGCCTGGTCTCTGCATCAATGACTGTTTTGAACGCTATCACACATTAGTGAATTATTAGTGTAGGGTGCAGCAGGCACAGCGATAGGCACACTGACATAGGGTCTCCAAAGATGCCAGTGCATTTTGAGAGACCCAAACCTGGAACCGATTTTTAGTTACAAAAAAAAAAAAAAAAGGCGTACCAAAAAAAAAAACCCCCAAAAAAAAATAAAAAAATAAAAAATAAAAAATAAAATAAAAAAACAAAAACAGTTGTAGGTTTCTTTTTTCTCTCTCTCTTGTTTTCTCTCTAATCTCTCTCTGTCCTCTCTCTATTGTTAATATTTTCTATGCATACCTGTTTGTTACTGTTTTTATCATGTTTTCTTTGCAGGTATGTATTTTTTTTTGTTACTGCTTACCTGTAATGTTTTATTGTTAATGCGTTTTATAATTTTTTTTTCTTCTTAGCAGGTATGTAATTTTTTAACTTACTGTGTTTTATTAATGGTTTATTCCTTTTCAGGTACGCCATTCAGCTGCAGCACTCATTTATTAATGGTGACAGCAAAAGCGTTTGCTCCCACCATTCATAAAGCAGCGACTCCAGCGCTGTTGGCGGTGATTTCACCACCACAGTTAAAAAAAAGAGCAAATATACCAGAGCATAGGGGCAGTGGGTGGAAATTGGGGCGGATTGCCCCTATGCTCCGGTATATTTTTTAAAAAATGGCTATGCCCACCATTGGAAGTGGGAGGATGAAGGGACGTTTTCTAATGGCATACCCACCGATTGATTCTTTTTTTTCATGAAAAAAAGAACATTACAATATATGCCCAACAAGGATCAGCGACATACTAGTGTGTTGCTGGTCTTCTCAGGCTATCCTGTCCCACCAGGGAACGTGAGAATGCAGCTGATGGTTCCGCCAGCTGATCATAGAGCTGATTGAAGACTAGAATGGCTCCAATCATCTCCATGGCCTAAGAAACCGGAGGCTACGAGCATTTTGTGACTTCGGTTTCGCCAGATATAAACAGCGCCATTGGGAAATTGTGGAAGCATTTTATCACACCGATGTTGCTGTGGTCAGATGCTTTAAGGGCTGGGGAAAGATCTAGAGTTTAGTAGAGCACAAATTTAAATAAAAAAAATATGCGACAATACCTATTTTTATCATATTTAACCTCTTCAATACCATGCACTTCCTGCGCAGACCAATTTTCAGCTTTCAGTGCTGTTGCGATTTGAGTGAGAATTGCGCGGTCGTGCGACGTTGTACCCAAAGTTTTTATCATTTTGTTCCCACAAATAGAGTTTTCTTTTGGTGGTATTTGATCACCCCTGCGGTTTTTATTTTTTGCGCTATAAAAAAAAAAAAGACAGAAAATTTTGAAAAAAAAAACATTTTTCTTTGTTTCTGTCACAAAAGTTTGTATAAAGTACATTTTCTCCTTCACTGATGGGCACTGATGTGGCTACACTGATGGGCACTAATGAGGCTACACTGACGGGCACTGATGAGGCAGTACAGATTGGCACTGATGAGGTGGCACTGATAAGGTTGCACTGATGATGGGGCACATATGCAGCACTGATGGGCGGCACTGACAAGCAACACTGACGGGCACTGATACGTGGCACTGATATGCGGCACTGATGGACACTCATAGGCGGCACTGATAAGTGGCACCGGGCACTGATGGGCACTGATAGGTGGCACTTTTAGGTGGCACAGGTGGGCACTGATAGGTGGCACAGGTGGGCACTGATAGGTGGCAGTGGTGGGCACTGGTGCAACAAGCACTGTTAGGGATGGCACTGGCAGGCATCATACATGGGCACAGTGCCATCCCTACACTACAGTGCACAATATTGCCCTTACCTGGTGGTCTAGTGGGGGCTCCCTGGTGGTCCTGGGCGGCCTCTGTGTGCCTTCCCTGGTGGTCCTGGGTGGCCTCCTTGCGATGTCCGGGGGGGGGCTCCCTGGTGGTCCTGATCCGGCTCCCTGGTGGTCCAGTGGGGGTGATCCTGAGGGTGGCTGCGCTGATAAACGTTCAGCGCAGCCCCCCCTGTCAGGAGAGCAGCCGATCGTCGCTCCGCTGCTCAGGTCTGCAGACCGGAGCAGAGGAAAAGCCGATAAATGGCTCTTCCTATGTACACTGTGATCAGCCGTGATTGGTCACGGCTGATCACATGGTAAAAGGCTTCGGATCGAAGCCTTTTAACTCAGTCGGTAATGCGGTGGGTCAGACTGACCCACGGCACCACCGATCGCCGCGATGCGCGCCCCTAGGGGTGCGCGATCGCGGATTATCCTGAGGACATCAATAGACGTCCAGTCAGGATAATGAACCCCCCCACCCGGACGTCATTTGTCTATACGCCAGGTGGGAAGTGGTTAAAATCCCTGTGAAACAATACAAATGATAAAAAAATGCACCGCTGCGCCCCGTGCACGCGCGCAAAGATGGACGCAAGGGTCAGTCTTGTGTCGTATGTAAACAACAATTTCACCATGCATGTGAGGTATCAAAACGATCATCAGATCAAGGGCAGTAATTCTAAGGCTTTTAAAAATGTATATAGTTTGTCGCCGCTTCGCGGGTGTGCGTCATTTTTAAAGCATGTCATGTTTGGTGTCTATGCACTCAGCATGAGATCAACTTTTATATTTCACCAAAAATTTGGGCAAAATAGTGTGTTTTTGTGCATTAACATTCAAAAAAGTGTTTTTTTTTCCCCCAAAAATTGCGTTTGAAAAATTGCTGCGCAAATACTTTCTGAAAAAAAAAAATTGTAACACCCACTATTTTAATCTTTAGGGCCTCTGTTTAAAAAAATATATAATGTTTGGGGGTTCAAAGTAATTTTCTAGCAAAAAAAGTATTTTTTTCATGTAAATAAAAAGTGTCAGAAAAGACTTGGTGGATCAAGTGGTTAGAAGAGTGGGTGATGTTGGGCATAAAATGCCAGGACAGTTCAAAACCCCCTCAAATGACACCATTTTGGAAAGTAGACACCCCAAGCTATTTTCTGAGAGGCATGTTGAGTCCATGGAATATTTGATTTTTTTTTGTCATTAATGATTGTGTATTTTTTTTTTTTCAAAGTTGTCACTGAAATGATATATTGCTCACCCATGCCATGGGTATGTGTGGAATTACACCCCAAAATACATTCTGCTGCTTCTCCTGAGTGACCCCATTTTGGAAAGTAGACACCCCAAGCTATCTGCTGAGAGGCATGTTGAGTCCATGGAATATTTTATATTTTGCCATAAGTTTCTGGGAAATTACAATTTTTATTTACTATTTTTTTTTTTTTACACAAAGTTGTCACTGAAATTATATATTGCTCCCACATGCCAGGGGTATGTGTGGAATTACACCCCAAAATACATTCTGCTGCTTCTCCTGAGTATGGGGATACCCCATGTGTGAGACTTTTTGGGAGCCTAGCCGCGTACAGAACCCCGAAAACCAATCACCGCCTTCAGGATTTCTAAGGGCATAAAATGGTGATTTTACTCCTCTGTACCTATCACGGTTTTGAAGGCCCTGAAATGTCAAGGTAGCACAAACCCCCCCCCCCCCAAATGACCCCATTTTGGAAAGTAGACACCCCAAGGTATTTGCTAAGAGGCATGGTGCATATTTTGCAGCTCTCATTTGTTTTGGAAAATGAAGAAATAAACTGATTTTTTTTTTTTTTACTTTTATCAAATTTCAAAACTTTGTGACAAAATGTGAGATCTGCAAAATACTTCTCAGCAAATAGCTTGGAGTGTCTACCTTCCAAAACGGGGTCATTTGGGGGGGGGGGGGGTTCTGCTATCTGGGCATTCCATGGCCTCCGAAACTGTGATAGGGAGTGAGGAGTAAAATCACCTTTTTACGCACTTAGAAAGCTTGAAGGTGGTGATTGGTTTTTGGGGTTTTGTACGCGGCTAGACTGCCAGAAAGTCTCACATATGTGGTATTCCCGTATTCAGAAGAAGCAGCAGAATGTATTTTGGGATGTCATTTCACATATACCCATGGCATGTTCAAGTAACTTATCATTTAGTGCGAACTCTGTGAAAAAAAAAATTGTCATTTCCCCAAAACTTGTGGTAAAATATAAAATATTCCATGGACTCAACATGCCTCTCAGCAAATAACTTGGGGTGTCTACTTTCCAAAATGGGGTCATTTGGGGGGGGGGGGTTGTGCTATCTGGGCATTTCATGGCCTTCAAAACTGAGATAGGTAGTGTGGGGTGAAGACATACATTTTTGCCCTTAGAAATCCTGAAGGTGGTGATTGGTTTTTGGGGTCCCGTACACCGATAGGCTCCCAATAAGTCTCACACATGGGGTATCCCCGTACTCAGGAGAAGCAGCAGAATGTATTTTTGGGGTGTAATTCCACATATACCCATGGCATGTGTGAGCAATATATCATTTCAGTAACAACTTTGTGTAATGTTTTTTTTTTTGGTCATTTTTCAATCACTTATGACAAAAAAATAAAATATTCAATGTCCTCAACATGCCTCTCAGCAAATTCCTTGGGGTGTCTACTTTCCAAAATGGGATCATTTGGGGGGGTTTATACTGCCCCTCCATTTTAGCACCTCAAGAAATGAGATAGGCAGTCATAAAATAAAAGCTGCGGAAATTCCAGAAAATGTACCCTAGTTTGTAGACGCTATAACTTTTGCGCAAAGCAATAAATATACGCTAATTTGCTTTTACCCGAGACATGTGGCTGAATGCATTTTGGCAAAAATGTATGACTAAAATTTAGTTTATTGTATTTTTGTAATAACAGAAAGTTGAAAATATTAATTTTTTTCAAAATTTCCGTTCCTTTTTTGTTTATATAGCAAAAAATAAAAAGCGCAGTGCTGAATAAATACCACCAAAAGAAAGCTCTATTTGTGGGGAAAAAAGGACGCAAATTTTTTTTGGGTACTGCATTGCATGACCACGCAATTACAATTTGAAGCGGCACAGTGCCAAATTGAAAAAAGTGCTCTGGTCCTAAAGCTGGAAATCCTTCCGGGGCTGAAGTGGTTAAGGAGGAAGTTGAAGTGGTTACTTCCAGACTACACGCACGGGGTTACAGTAATAGACACATAGAGAGGGCTAAAAATGTAGCCGTTAAGAGAGAGAGAAACACTCTCATTAATAAATCCTGCAAAAACAGAATTAGAGTCAGAGAGACAAAGAATAGCCCTATTACCTTTGTTGCTGTATACTCACATGAATACAATCAGGTCATTGATATTATCCGTAGGCACTTTCCTGTTCTATCAACAGACAAAGACCTTGATGCAATTATTAAGAATGGTTGTAGGTTTTCTAGCAGACGTGCTGCCACTTTGGGTAGTCTTCTTTCCCCCAGCCTCTTTTCATCTACTTCATTGAATAGAACTTGGTTACACACGACCGGTTCTTATGCCTATGGCTTAAATACCTGCAGATTTTGCCACAGACACTCTAAAAAATCCCATGTGGTTCATTCTTGCTCCACTTAAGCCTCGTACACACGGGACGACGATCGTACGTACGATCATCTCAAATCGTATGTTGGATAATGTAACTTGCATACTGACTACACTACACGATCGTACGAGCACAGAAAGAACGTTCAGGTGCATGTAATTAGCATCCGGCCGTTCCTGACTTCTGAGCATGCGTGTTTTGCACAATACAACTTGTTGTACTAACTGCTCTGTACACACGATACAACGGTCGTATGACTGCTTGTTGGTATGACCAAGTTTTCTAGTTTGCTCATACAACTCCCTTGTACGACCGTCGTATGTTCGGCTGTTCTAATCGGCACACTGAAGATACGATGCTTTATTCCATACCCATAAAAACAGAACACGCAGACGCGTTTCAGCTTGTGGCCTTGTTCACAGCATGTTCAACAATGACATATAACACACTTATATACAAAAAACAAAAGGCTTTATTGTCTGTTGGATGAAGAGGAACATCCGGAGCCAGAGCACCTGATTCAGGTGTGCATCAGCTTACACTGATTCATGAGTGTTCCTGGTGTTCTGAGCGGTGCACCTTTTGCTGCTTTTATCACAGGTACTTTGCAGCCAGTATCACAGGTGGGGGTACTTTGCAGCCAGTATCACAGGCAGGGGTACTTTGCAGCCAGTATCACAGGCGGGGGTACTTTGTAGCCAGTATCACAGGTGGGGGTACTTTGCAGCCAGTATCACAGGTGGGGGTACTTTGTAGCCAGTATCACAGATAGGGGTACTTTGCAGCCAGTATCACAGGTGGGGGTACTTTGCAGCCAGTATCACAGGCAGGGGTACTCTGTAGCCAGTATCACAGGTGGGGGTACTTTGCAGCCAGTAACACAGATGGGGGTACTTTGCAGCCAGTAACACTGTGGGGGTACTTTGCAGCCAGTAACACAGATGGGGGTACTTTGCAGCCAGTATCACAGGTGGGGGTACTTTGCAGAGACACCCCCCCGAAGTCGGGACAAGTCCCACACTTACCCCATCTAATAGGCAGGCAGGCAGTAGTGTGCAGAGATCGGCTTACGGACCAGCGGGCTGTCAGTGTGCAGAGATCGGCTTACGGACCAGCGGGCTGTCAGTGCGCTGAGATCGGCTTGCGGACAGTGGCTGTCTGTGTGCAGAGCCTGCGGTTGCGGTGAGCGGGCTGGAGCCTGGCATCCGGCTTCTCTCTGCATGGCCGGAAGTGACGCAGAGGCTCCTCCCAGATCAATCACCGCTGTCTAGTGGACGGCGGTGATTGATTGACACCACCAGGAGCAAATAGGCGTCTTGAGGCGCAGAGCAAAGCGCCTCAAGGCAGGAATAAACCCTGCCATTGAAGCGTGATGCCTGCAATCATGTGATTGCAACAACGTCACACTTCCCATAGTGCACTGTGTCCGGCGCACGAACACAGTGCACTATGTTAACTTAAACAAACTTTTTTATAAAGGGGACTTTTTTATTTATTTATTTTTTATTTTATTTTGGGGGGGGCAGCGCCCGGGTGCCCCCTATGGGCGAGCCGCCACTGCTGTTGTCCCAGAAGGAAGCCTCTTCTAAAGATGATACACAAGAAAGCCCGCAAACGGTTTGCTGAAGACAAGCAGACTAAGGACATGGATTACTGGAGCCATGTCCTGTGGTCTGACGAGACCAAGATAAACTTATTTGGTTCAGATGATGTCAAGCGTGTGTGGCGGCAACCAGGTGAGGAGCACAAAGACAAGTGTTTCTTGCCTACAGTCAATCATGGTGGTGGTAGTATCTTGGTCTGGGGCTGCATGAGTGCTGCCGGCACTGGGGAGCAACAGTTCATTGAGGGAACCATGAATGCCAACGTACTGTGACATACTGAAGCAGAACATGACTCCCTACCTTTGGAGACTGGGTTGCAGGTAGAGCTGCACAATTAATCGTTAAAAGATTGCAATCTCGATTCAACCCAACATTTCCTTGATTCTATGTGACAAGTGCAGAGCCTCTCAGAGCTGAAAAAAAAAAAAAAAAAAAAAAAAAACAGGCAGTCTGCCAAGTTTCAAAACAGTGAGCTAACTAAAAACTATAAACATTGTAAAGTTTTGTTGTATTAGATCAAAAAAAATAACTTCGGTCTGTAAATTAAGTCAGTTTAACCATTAAAGCAGGGAGCACGTGTGTTTATTCCGGCCCTTGTATGAACCTGCGGACTGTTTTACCTACCTTATGAGAAGCATCCTTCCATCTATTTGCTATTGACAACTAACTTACCGTCTTTAATTGGGACTATCCAAAGATTGCATTTTTGGCACTAGCACTTTATCTGTAGCGTGTTTTTCACATGTATTAATACATTATTATTACTGTAATGCATTGATTATATGATTATCCTTTTATAAATTTTCTATAATTTTTTATTATTGAAGCCTCATATAATATCATATATTGGATTCACTCTTGATTGCACTTTTGGCACCAGCACTTTGCTTTAGTTGTTTGTACTTAGTGGTACCTTATGCATTTATCAGCTGTTTAGCAGCGCTTCCACATGCATAATTCATTGTATTTGCTTTTTGTGGGAAACACTTTAGGTGGCAGCAGCCTAGTTAATTTACATTCATGTACCTAGTTTGGCAGCGCATTACCAGTTTTTTACCAATTATATTCCATGCATCCCTATGGACAGGCAGATATAAACACTATTTAAACACACCCCCTTTAAAATAAAATATTAAGGTAATTTAAACCATGCCCATCTTTTAAACCACACCCAATATTTAGTGTAATTTGAACCACGCCCATCTCTTACTGCCAGGCACTTCACATGGCGGTAATTTATTTACTGCATCGTACACGTTCACAAAATGGATGCCCCCCCTAATTACCATAATGCTCCGCCTACATTGTGTAGCGCCCCCATAGTATAGGTGTGTTTTTGTAGCAGGGTTTTGCTAGGGAAGGCAACATTTAGTTGGGGCTGAATGTTTTGATCTGGGCCTGGAGGAGTGGTTCAGGGAGGATTGAGTTGGTTCAACAGATGAGGATTGGCAGGGGGAAGGACTCCTTGAATACTCGGAGTAGCCCAATTGGGGGAGAGTGTCGGGTGGAAGTCAGAGATGTAGCAGGAGGCCTCTACCCGGGAGGTCACCACCATCTGGGGGGGTGACCTTGAGGCCTGGAGGTTCGGGTGCAGCCAGGAGTGGAGGTGATTCCTGGAGTTGCACAGGGGAACAGGAGAACAGTGGAGGTGCTACAGAGAGAGACTTTAAAGTGATCCACCGGTGCTGGTGAGTGACAGATGCTGGGAGCTGGAGGAGAAAGCGCTGGAGCAGACCGTGGAAGCTTTGGGAGCCAGTCAGGGGAAGGAGTGTCACTGAGGAAATGGGTGGTCCTTAGGGCCTGCTGACAGTGTCGGCCTCACCATGTGCTAGTTGCGGTGAAGAGAAAAGAGTAGAGAAGCTTGATAAATTTCCTTTTGAACTGGAAACTAAGTTCAGTGCTGGAGCGAGAACTGTAGGAGAAACGGTCAGCAAGTGATGTGCTGGAGAGTTGTGAGGAGTAACAGTCTGCAGAAGGATAGTTTGCAGAGTCAGTGTGCATATACAGGACTGTATATGGAGTTCATGTACCATAATTCTTGGGGCATCCCACAGTCACCCCTTTTCCCCATCCAAGTTATTTCCCCTAACTAAAACAACAAAAACAAGTTCCGGGCTGGTCAGTGTCTACGGAGGTGTGAGATATGGTGGGATTGAGGGCAGCTATAAGGTGAAAGACAACTACTAGCTACTCCCAAGGGAGCACATGGCTACAATTGCCTTTCTGCCAAGAAGTGTCCCTAAATTTTTTTGCCAGATGATGACAACTATGTATACTGCAGTGGCCTGCCTTTTACTGCACTAGAATAATGCAGGTCACCACATATACACATAGAATGCAATTGTTTTTTATGTGTCCTGTTCACATGTGTCCTGTTCACACACCAGTGCCACATAGCAAGCAGCTTGCTATTGGGGCACCCGTCAAGGGGGAGGAGCCAGGAGTGTTGGTGGAAGACCCGAGAAAAAGAGGTTTAGGGCTGCTCCGTGCAAGCCAAATATGTTTTTTCTTTTTTTTTTTAAAGCCGAACCTTTAATACCACTTTAAATTAACTTGCAAAAGAGGTGCTTGCAGTAGCAACAGAAGAGCAAAAATATACAGACACTGTGTTACTCCATAATCACACAGAAATAAATCTGGACCTATTTTTGGGCGCAAATACAGTACCTTCAATTACCTTTACCGACTCCCTTGCACCAGAGCCTTGTGTAAGCTCCAAGTTTTTCTAGTTGGAGCTTACACAGGGAGGAGATTGCCGCCTCACCCCTATTTGATAGTGCTGGGCAAGTACTCACCCTTCTGAATCACCCCTTGTCTTGCCCCCTACCCACATCCAAGCACTGTCCCTTGGTTCCACCTCCTATTCACCTCTCAGTACTGCACCTTTTACAGAATACAGAACCAAGTGTAACGCCTCCAAAGTGTACACATTTTTTTGTGAGGTCTTTTTGCTAGGAGGGACAAAATTTAGTCAGGCCTGACTGTAGGAGCAGGCCTAAATGTTTTGATCTGAGCAGGGGAGTGGCTCAGGGAGTGGCTGGAGATGAAAGGAAGGAACACCCCATGGAGTTTCCTCCCTCTTGAGCAGAGAAGGCTCTGGAAAGGGGGATGGATGTGGAGGTGTCACTTCCTGATGTATGACAAGGAGCCCTGACCAATCTACGGTCTGGATTGGCAGGGGGCGGGCCTCCTTAAATACAGCAGTCTGCCAGCAGGGAGTCAGGATAACTTGGGTAGAAGTGTGGAAGATGTAGCAGAGGCCTCTACCTGGGAGGGAGCCCCCAGTCTGGGGGTAGGGATGACCTTGAGGCCTGGAAACTTGGGTGCAGCCAGGAGTGGAGTTGATTCCTGGAGCAGCACAAGGGAGTAGGATAACAGCAGAGGTGCTACTGAGAACACTTTAAATTATCCACTGGAGTTGGTGAGTGACAGACCCTGGGAGCTGGAGGAAAGGCTGGAGTAGGCTGGGAGACTTACCTTCACTCCCTCAGTTAATGACAGCTGATCAGGAAGTAAACAGGAGTCGGTTACTGGATTTTTTTCTCCTCACGATCAGTGTGAGGAGAAAAGAATAAAGCTGGTAACGGCTTTTGTTACAGGGACATCAGTCCCAATCTGTGCTACCCATCAGTGCCCACAAGTGCTGCTAATCAGCCCACTAGTGCCAGCCTCATCAGCGCACATCAGTGAAGGAAAAAAATTACCTATTTGCAAAATGTTATAACAAACTATGGAAAAGAAAAAATTTCAAACTTTTTTGTTTCTTTATCAAAAAATAAAAAACTCAGTAGTGATTAAATAGCACCAAAAGAAAGCGTGATTTGTGTGAAAAAAAAATAAAAACTTTTGTTTAGGTTCAGTGTTGCATGACCACGCAATTGTCATTCAAAGTGCAACAGTGTTGAACGCTGAAAACTGGCCTGGGCAGGAAGGGGATGTAAGTGCCCAGTAGGCAAGTGGTTTTAAAGCACATGCTCAGGAATTCACGTAAAAGGTGATGTTATGATCTCAGGACACGGCATCATTGGCACAGAGATGAGGGACTGTCAAATCCTGGACAGTTGGCATTTATGTCATTAACAATAATGAATTGTATAACATATTGTAACATAAATGTAAGCATAAGATAGTGTTGCCTTAGCGAGATGTGATGTGATCAGTAGAAGTATTAGAATCATAGATGTAGTTTAATTTTGTGTTATTAAAAAATATAGTATTCAATATCAGTCATGCACATATGTTCTTTTATTAGCATTTGAATAGGACAATGCTAGCTCTAAGGATCGAGCTGACACCTATATGGTAATAAAGAGTAAACATAAGATTTGTCACCTTCTCCATCCTCAAAGAAAGTTGCTAGTCATCTTGGCTACAAGTATCGGCAGGGGGCAGGAGAAAGATCTCTTAAGTTTGTAGACAGTGTGGAGCTAAGGAATACATTTTATCTCTCATAAAAGCTGAAATATTAGCGGCAGAGAGGAAAATAATTATATCTGATTGTACACGTGATGGGTTACAAATACATGTCATTCTGTATTTGTAGCATGGCTACATTTCTAGAAAACGCACACAAAACCGTTAGATGTCGCCTGGTTGCGGCAGACAGACCGGGATTGGCACTGTTGCAATCGGAGCAATGCGCTGGTGTTGGAAATCCTATCCATGACCCAGTGGTCAGCGCCGTTCTGATCCAATTTGACGGTCATTTCAGAACACAAAACATCCTGTGGGCTGGGACAGGAACACCTCCCTGGGTTGATTGGCCAAGGGCTAAATTCCAGCCCACATCCATATTTCAATAAATTGGGGAGCCTGAGATATGGACAGTTTGCTCTCACGATGTCAGTTCTAAACTGGGGAGTCTCCATAAAGTTCTCTGACATACTTCTGTCCAGGGATAAGCTGCGGTAAAGTTTATTTCTGTTTTTATTCCTTTTTATTTCAATAGCGAATTGTATGTATTGTGTGTTTATCTTTTTATTTTTTTGTAACTTCTTTTTCTTTGTATATACTGTATTTCTTATGCACTGCCCTCTTTCAGGATATTAGATGTTAAAATTAATAAGTGACTTCTGTGTACTAAGCTAGGACTTGTATCTCTAGAGAGATTGTTGTTGTATTTTAATGCCTAAATACTCGGTCTAAGCTACGTGTCAATTGGTATGCAATTGCTCTGCGTGTTGGCAAATTGCATGCAGATTGTGAGCTAACAGATCTGCCAGACAGAGATCTGTGTGTGTGTGTGGTGGCCCAGCAGACCATCCTGCGGACAAACTGTTGGGTGGTGGCAGGCTATCGTTTAGTGTGTGTTTGGTGTTGGGGGGTGCGTGGACAGTGGGAAGAGTGATTAGCACTGAAGTTTAGCTTACAGAATAGCTGCAGAAACCCTAGAAGTGTTTACTAATTGCTAGACTGCTCCCCAACCCTTAGATTGCACCAGATTTTATGTAAGATTCGTATCTGCCTGTGTGTGGTCAGCCAGCTGGATTGGAGTGGAGTCTCACTCTAGTGGTGGCCAAAGGTAGTGTGGGCTGTGAAAGTGCAGCGAAGTCTAAGGCTCCATGCACACTGAAGCTGATAAACGACCGTTCATGGTCCTTTGGGCGTTTTTTTTAATGGCCCATAAACGCCCATTTATGTTATCCTATGTGTCCATGCACACATGGACGTTTATTGTCGTTTAACAGCAGTGGCATTTATGGCCTGTTATCTGAACACCCTGAATTGGCGTTCAAGAGTCATTCTGACCACAAAAAATGCTGGGAGCTTAAAAGCGCTCATAAACGCTCAAAAACGTTGTTCACCAGCACTATTGGTCGTTTCGGATCCATTGAAAAAAATAAAACGATGACGCTCACAAACCCTGATGAAAGCTGAAAGACTCATTACAAAGCTACTGACGTTTTTAGATTTGTTTTTTTTTTTAACATCCAGTGTGCATGAAGCCTTACAGCTCAGTAGAAGTTCCCCTTTATTCCCTCATATACCCCCCAGTCACAGAACGCACGTCGTGGTTAGCTAGTCGCCGTGAGTGTGCGTAACTGTGACACATATCTTTATAATATGGCCTAGTATCACAATCCTGTGCTGGACAGTAATCTAACAGTGTTATTGTCAATCTTTGGAGGGGATGTGGTAAATTCCTTCTAACTTGTTTTGCTGTAAAGTAACCAGCAGTTATAGCAGTCTATAGTGTCTTGTGGTTTCTTTGGTCTCCTGCAATGCATCACAGGAAGAGTTGAGAGGTCAGCCTGGAAAAATAATAATCAAAGAAGTGTGACTTAAAGCATAGCTCCTGTAGCACCCCTTATGCTAGGTAGGTGCTAGGTTGAGGAGTTTTGCTGATAGTAGGCAAAATGTAGACAGGCTACATAGGCCAGGCTTATTTGTTTTTGTTTTGGGCAGGGGAGTGGCCCAGGGAGTGGCTGGTGACTATAGGTGGTGATACCCTTTGGTTGACCCCTCCTTTGGTTTTTCAGAATGTTCTGGAAAAGGGAGTGTGGCAGAAGAGGTGGCGCTGCTAGGCATTTGGGAAGCCCTGATTAATACCAGTCTGGATTTGCAGGGGACAGGCCTTCTCAAATAGCCTGGGTAAGCCCAGTCTGGGAGGAGAGTTTGGGTGGAAGTTGAAAGATGGAGACAGAGTACTGAAGGCTGTCTGGGGCCTTGAGGGAGTCTTGAGGGAGTCCTCAGTCTGGGGGGGGTGACCTTGGCCCGGGGCTCGGGTGCATACAGGAGGAGTGAGATCTTGGAGGAGATCTTGGAAGAGATGCACATGAGGAAGCAAGTGAAGGACAGCGGGAGAAGTGTACTGCCAGGAAGGTCTCCAAAAGGAATCCACTGGGTGCAGATTGGGAGGGAGACAGTCTGGAAAAGGTGCAGGAAGAGACTGGGACTTTAGTGACACTGGGCAGTGTGTAGGCATTTGCAGCCAGGAGGGTTGGAGTGGCCTGGAGGAGGACGGGCTGGGAGCAGTAGTCCATCGTGGCACCAAATCATTGAACTTGCTACACTATAGGGGCCCGCAGTCCCTGCCTGCAAAGGGCGATTGCCAAGATCCTGCTAACAAAACAGCAGGCCTCACCATGCGCTAGCCAGTTTGGAATCAAGTATTTTGCAGGAAAGAGGAACCAGGAGAAACTGAATCAAGCAGGAGAGAGGAACAAGGAGTTGCCTGAGAAGAAGCATATATACTGAGTGGTATATAGAGGTCCCGCCTAAAGAACTGTTGATCTGTAGGCATCCCATAATCATCCCTCACCCCATCCAAGTTGAATCCCCCCAATAAAATACAAAAAAAACAAAGAGTCAGCCTGTTTTCTGACTCCGGATGCAAGCAAGGAGTGTGATTGAGGGCAGTGTGAGTGGGTGAACCACTACTTCCAGCAACCCCTACGGGGCATGGCTACACTCCCATTTTAAAAAAATGGCTTCCCTCTCCCCAATCCTGTCCTTTCCCCTCATACTGATGTACCGCCCTCCTAGTTTGGGTACTAGTGAGTGTATATAGTTTTTGGCTCTATCTGCTTAACAGGAGAGCTGACAGGTAAATTTATATGCAGTCTGCTTATCAGAGAGCTTGATTTAAGTAAGGTCTGCTCAGTGTGGTCTGGTGCTTTTTCATATGGTCTGGAGATATTTTACCCTGTCCAGTAGTATGGGTCCCTATTGGGCAGAGGGAGAAAACCTCAGCCAGTGACAGCAGGTGTATTTGGAGGTGGTTCTGACCAGCTAGCAGGGGAGTGGTGCCCCATTGCATCTTGGGTGAACACCTTCATATAAAAAAGGAACACATGGGCTCAAGGTTAGTGAGTTCCAGCCCACCCAAGCCTGAGGGGTGAGGTGTATATTCAGCTCCTGGCTGCTAGGCCTGAGGGCCTAGCCCTGAGGCTGGAGATGCTGGGCCTGGCCGAGACCTAGCTGAAGATGCGGAAGCTGCAACCCACAGTTCTTTGAAAGCTGACAGAGGGAGGTCGTCCTTGGATTCGGTCTGATACTGCAGTGGCAAAGTGCCGCTAGGAGGTTGGCAGAATGAGCTACCGACTGTCCCAGGACATGGTGTGAGTACAGATCTGTGAGAGAATCCCTGAGACTGTGTTGCTAGAATTTCCCCTGCCCTCATATTAGCTTAATTGGGTGTGGCAGCTAGAAAGGAGACACTGGAGAGTGTCTTGAAGAACAGAGTCCAGCTTCTGTCCTTATTACTTAACAAGGGACCCGTTCTGCTAAAGTCAGCCTGCCATAAAGTGCCTTTGGTAGTCTGCTACACTGAGTTAGAAAGCAGACACTGGCTAGTGTCTTGAAGAAGCAAAGTCTGGCATGTCCTTTGACTCCAGTGAAACAAGTCCATCTCTAAACAACAGTCTGCTGTATGAAGCCACTGACTGTCTGCTATACAGAGCCTAGGGAGAATTTGTCCTCAGTTACAGTCAGATACTTGTGAGTATCCTATACCTATCCTTCTCCTATCCAAGTTCAGCAATAAAGCATTGAAAATTCATCCCCTAGACTGGTCATTGGAAACAAGCAGGATTGTGTATGCACCTGTGAAAATGCTATAATGACTGGCTGCAGGATAATCAGAGGGAGGCTGGGGAACAAATACAAATTTCATTAGCAGCTCCTTCGGGGGTACCGATAAACTTATTTTTTCCCTAGCATCTAGTATAGGGTGACCAGACGTCCCCGGTTTCAGGGGACAGTCCCCAGAATGAGGCCACTGTCCCCGGACCAAGTCTGTCCCCGGTTTTGTCCCCAGATTGGATTTGAACAAGGGTTCGGGCAATTTCAAAGACAGTCAGTGCAGAATTTGGAAAAAAAAAATCTAAATTACACACGCCGACTCCACTGCTCCTACTAGCTTAGGGGGGTTTATTTTTTCCATTATCTGTGCCCCTCTCTGATGATCATGTGCTGGTTGGAGCAGAGGGACTATTTCTTCATTTTAGGGCTCATGCCCATTCCGCTCCCGCTCACATGTTCTTCTGCCTTGGCTCAAGTCCGGGCCAGCCACCTGCTTACCGCCATGTCTTCCCTGGCGGAGTTATTTTTCTCTGCTCAGCTCCACTCCCCACCCAGTAGTAACTGGGGCCCAGAGAGCCTGTAAGACGGCTGGCGGTGGTGACAGGCAGAGAGAGGCAGCTGAGCTCAACTGATAGTGTCCAGCAGCAGGAACCGAAGGGAAGCAAATCCGATTGTGGGGCTGCCCATGCCTACAAGGCTTCAACACAGGTGTGCTTTGGGGGTGTCTGTGAATAGACTACATTGCACTGTGTCTGTCTCTCTGGCTTAATGGATGGTATCATAGCTCACAGGCAGCAGGCACTCTATCATGGCTCTGGCTGTCTCTGTCACAGTGTGTCACATAACATGGCTGCTGGGTGCTGATTTTGTTAACTTATTGTTCATAAGTATCAGCACCCAGCAGCCATGTCATGTGACACACTGTGACAGTACCCTGCCAGCCGAAGCCATGATAGAGTGCCTGCTGCCTGTATCTTATCATAATGCCGATGATCTTAACCAGTTGCCAACTGCCCCATAGCAGAGTTACTGCTACAGAGCGGTCGCTCTGCACAGGATCATGTTTATATACGTAATCCTGCATTTCTGGGTATCAGAGCCGATCAGCGGGTCTGGCGGACTCGATGTCTGTCGATACCTGCTGATCATTCTGTACAGAGGCAGAACAGCGGTCTGCCTGTTTAAACAAATCAGATCATTATTTTGTCAGTATGGAAGACATTGATCCTGTGTTTCTGCAAAGCACCTCCCCCACAGTGAGAAAAAAATGGTTAGGAACACATTTAACCCTTTGATCACCCCTGATGATAACCCCTTCCCATCCAGTGTCATTGGTACAGTGACAGTGCATATTTTTCAAACTGATCACTGTATTAGTGTCACTGGTTCCCATAAAGGGTCAAAAGTGTCACTTGGTGTCCGATTTGTCCTCCACAATATCGCAGTCCCGCTATAGGTCTCTGATTGCCACAATTACTAGTAAAAAAATAAATATGTCCCCGGATTTCATTTTAAAAATCTGGTCAGCGTAATCTAGTAGCCAGTCACATGCATCTTCTTCCTCTTCTGTCGTCATTGGGTGGTCTTCAGTAAAGCAGAGCATGCCAATGGCAGTATGGTGTCAACACATTTCTCTACAATATTGTGAGCCCAGGCCATTGTGGTAACACTCTCAAAGGGGGTGTGTCCATGACAGCCTGATGGAACAGCCAACACTGGAGACAAGGGGAGTACAGCAGCAACAGCGGTAGATTTCTTAGATGCCTCAGCAACTATTTAAACAAAAATATAAAAAAAAATGACTTCATTGTAAGTATGCATGATAAAACAAGGACAGAATTACCCTCGACATACATGTAGCACACAGACTGGATTGATCTGGTGGTTTGATCCCACGTTCCATTCCCAGATAGGCACATGACATTTCCACACACTTGAGTCAGTAAACAGGCTGTGCAGCTATTTTTTTTTTTGGAGGTTTTTATTTTTGTCTAGCACTTGGATAGGGTGAGGGTGAGACTAGGGATACTCACAAAAGTGAGTACAGCCCTCACATTTTTGTAAATATTTTATTATATCTTTTCATGTGACAACACTGAAGTAATGGCACTTTGCTACAATGTAAAGTAGTGAGTATACAGCTTGTATAACAGTGTAAATTTGCTTTCCCCTCAAAAAACTCAACACACAGCCATTAATGTTTAAACCGCTGGCAACAAAAGTGAGTACACCCCTAAGTGAAAATGTCCAAATTGGACCCAATTAGCCATTTTCCCTCCCCGGTGTCATGTGACTCGTTAGTGTCTCTGGTGTGAATGGGGAGCAGGTGTGTTAAATTTGGCGTTATCGCTCTCACTCTCTCCCTTACTGGTCACTGGAAGTTTAACATGGCACCTCACGGCAAAGAACTCTCTGAGGATCTGGAAAAATGAATTGTTGCTCTACATAAAGATGGCCTAGACTATAAGAAGTTTGCCAAGATCCTAAAACTGAGCTGCAGCATGGGGGTCAAGACCATCGAGCGTTTTAACAGGACAGGTTCCACTCAGAACAGGCCTCGCCATGGTTGACTAAAGAAGTTGAGTGCACATGCTCAGTGTCATATCCAGAGGTCGTCTTTGGGAATAAGATGTATGAGTGCTGCCAGCATTGCTGCAGAGGTTGAAGGTGGGGGGGGGGGGTCAGCCTGTCAGTGCTCAGACCATACGCCGCACACTGCATCAAATTGGTCTGCATGGCTGTCATCTCAGAAGGAAGTCTCTTCTAAAGATGATGCACAAGAAACCAGCAAACAGTTTGCTGAAGACAAGCAGACTAAGGACATAGATTACTGGAACCATGTCCTGTGGTCTGATGAGACCAAGATAAACTTATTTGGTTTAGATAGTGGCAAGCGTGTGTGGGGCAACCAGGTGAGGAGTACAAAGACAAGTGTGACTTGCCTACAGTCAAGCATGGTGGTCGGAGTGTCATAGTCTGGGGCTGCATGAGTGCTGCTGGCACTGGGGAGCTACAGTTCATTGAGGGAACCATGAATGCCAACATGTACTGTGACATACTGAAGCAGAGCATGATCCCCACTCTTTGGAGACTGGGCCGCTGGGCAGTACTCCACAATTATAATGACCCAAAACACACCTCCAAGATGACCACTGCCTTGCTAAAGAAGCTGAGGATATAGGTGATGGAGTGGCCAAGCATGTCTCCAGACCTAAACCCTATTGAGAATCTGAGGCATTCGCAAACGGAAGGTGGAAGAGCACAAGGTCTCTAACATCCACCCGCTCCATGATGTTGGCATTGAGGAGTGAAAGAGGACTCCAGTGGCAACCTGTGAAGCTCTGGTGAACTCCATGCCCAAGGGGTTAAGGCAAAAACTTCCAGTGACTAGTTTGAGAGAGTGAGAGCGATAACACCAAATTTAAGACACCTGCTCCACATTCACACCCGAGACCTTGTAACACTAACGAATCACATGACACTGGGGAGGGAAAATGGCTAATTGGGCCCAATTTGGACATTTTCACTTAGGGGTGTACTCACTTTTGTTGCCAGCGGTTTACACATTAATTGCTGTGTGTTGAGTTATTTTGAGGGGACAGCAAATTTACACTGTTATACAAGCTGTACACTCACTACTTTACATTGTAGCAAAGTCTCATTTTTTCAGTGTTGTCACATGAAAAGATATAATAAAATATTTACAAAATTGTGAGGGGTGTACTCACTTTTGTGAGACACTGTAACTGTAAACTTGAAGATGAGGAAACTAACTCTGCACTAAGACTTTAGGGTGAGGGGGAACCCCCTTTGAAGTGTATAGATGAACAGTATAAAACAGGGACTCTACAGAATACTGTCCTGCATGTACAAACAAAGCTAAGAAAAGTCTTTAGATCCAGAAGGCTGGTACTCCCTGTTCTAAGCTCAGTGCAGCCATGTGCAAGGTCAGTCAACTTCTGTACTCCTTCTGTCTGTGTCCTGGATCCTTAGGAAGCTTTCTGTGAATGCATAACTCCAGGAGGATGTAACAAAGTTCCCCCAGCCAAGCAATAGACGGGACCCTAATAAAAAGGTAGCTGTAAATCCAAGCAAATTTCCCACGGATGCCACAGCCCTCAGGCAGGGTCTTAATACCCCAGGAACAAGAGCCCTCTGCTCTGGGCTCTATCCCATTTAGACCCCCCTCAGCCCCCTGCTGGTCACCTGCCATATTGACCAGGGATTGGCTGGGGCGATATTAACATGCAAACTGGAGTCACATCCTCCCACCCACTATGCCCCAGGGTCCCCTGGAAGACAGGGAGAAGTAATTGAGCCCATCCCTAAAGAACCCAGAGCAGACCTAACTTATCAAATAACACTCTCCATGGTTACAGGGAGGCCAAAAAGTAAATTTAACAAGACAGTAGCTGTATGGTGTGCTACATACAGAACAAGATAAGTGCTTAAGGCCTCTTTCATATGGGTTTAGCAGCTGACTGACAGTTGGCAGGCAATATGCCACCTCCTGCATGCCCATTTGAAGAGGGATTTCACTCTGAAATCCCTCTACACTATGAAACATACACAGGTGCATTAGATGTGGTTGCATTACAGTTATGGTGCAGCCCTATTCACAGTGGCGGCTGCTCCATTAGGGTGCCGGTCGCATGGATTTCAATGGGGTTTTTTCAATTAGATTAAAAAAAGGGTAGGCTCAGGGCGTAGAGCACTGCACTCTCAGCCCACCCAGTTGTGCGACATAAGCAAATTAATATTCCCTAATGTCTTACTGCTTCTCTTCCCGGCCACTCAGGAAGCGGAGCCTGAGACCCAATTAGCCAGGGAGTCTTAGGACTCCCAGCCAATCAAGTCACAGGACCCACTTCCTGTTCTTAATTGCCCCCCCAAAAAAAAAATATTGAGCACCAGCCGCCACTGTCTATTCACCTCTATGTGGTGTGGTGGTAGGCAATATAGCCTACCGCACATGGCATTCTCTATTTTTTTTTTTGCCGCCCCGCAGAGCTTGGTGACTAATATTTGTATCCTACCTGGACTTTGATTACCATACCTCCCAACAGTCCTGGATTGTGGTCAGGGCCAGGACAAGGTAATTTGGTGCCCTGGGTGAAGATGGCAAACTGCGCCCCCCTCCATGGGCGCCCCACATGGGCGTGATCATCTTACTAACTCCTCCCCTAAGGAGTCTTCGATACCCTGGGATCCTCCCAAGATTTCTTAACATTAAACAAAGAATCAGAGTACTCTAATGGGGGAGTCTCTCTAATGAACGCAGAGAGGGTCTCTGTTAGAGAGTCTGTTAGGAAGAGACCCCACCAGGCCCCATTAGAGACTACAATGGGGTCTGATTGGACCTGGAGGTGGGTCTATCTAACAGAGGTCCTCTCTGTGACCATTGGAGAGTCTGATAGAAAGAGTCCCCTTCCTGGCCCCATGACAGACTACATTAGAGTGTCACTAAACAATAATAAAAATAAACAATATTATATTAATAGCACTTTGATGCCTAGGCCCAGCCCTAGAAGACTTCACTTACCTTACATAATGGGTACTGGGACTAGCTACTGGTCCTCCTGGGGCTGGCTGCTGGTCCTGGTTCCAGGCTGCTGGTCCTGGGGCTTGGCTTCTGAGGCTTGGCTGCTGGTCCTGGAGTCTGGATGCTGGTCATGGGGTCTGGCTGCTGGTCCTGAAGTCTTGCTGAGGGAGCCAAGGGTCTGGCGCTTGGGGTCTTTCTGCTAGGTTCTAGCTGCTGGAGAGTGGCTGCTGGTCCTAGGGTCTGGCTGCTGGGCCCTGGGGTTTGGCTGCTGGGGCCTGGCTGCTGGCCCTGGAATCTGGCTGCTGGGGTCTGGCTGCTGGTCCTGGAATCTGGCTGCTGGGGTCTGGCTGCTGGTCCTGGGGCCTGGCTACTGGGGCATGGCTGCTGGGGCCTGGAGGCTGGCTGCTTGGGCTGGGCTGCTGGTCCTGGGGTTTTCCTGCTGTGGCCTGGGGTCTGCCTGCTGGTCCTGGGGACTTGCTGAAGGGGCCAAGGGTCTGGCTGCTGGGGCCTGGCTGCTGGTCCAAGGGTCTGGCTGCTGGGGTAAAGAGTCTGGCTGCTAGGGCCTGGGGTCTGGCTGCTGGTCCTGGGGGCTGGCAACTGGTCCTGGGGGCTGGCTACTGGTCCTGGCTTCTGGTCCTGAGGCTGGCTGCTGGTCCTGGGGGCTGGCTTCTGGCCCTGGCTACTGGTCCTGGGGGCTGGCTACTGGTCCTGGCTGATGGTCCTGGGGGCTGGCTTCTGGCCCTGGCGGCTGGCTGCTGGTCCCGGCGGCTGGAAACTGGTCCTGGTACTGGCTACTGGTCCTGGGGGCTGGCTACTGGGGCTGGGACTGGCTACTGGTCCTGGGGCTGGCTACTGGGGCTGGGACTGGCTACTGGTCCTGGGGCTGGCGGCTGGCTACTGGTCCTGGGGCTGGCTACTGGGGCTGGGGCTGGGTCCTGGTCCTGCGGCTGGCTGCTGGTCCTGCGGCTGGATCTGGGGCTGGCTACTCGTCCTGGGGCTGGCTACTGGGTCCTGGAATCTGGCTGCTGGGGTCTGGTTACTGGTCCTGGGGCCTGGCTACTGGGGCATGGCTGCTGGGGCCTGGAGGCTGGCTGCTTGGGCTGGGCTGCTGATCCTTGGGTTTTCCTGCTGTGGCCTGGGGTCTGCCTGCTGGTCCTGGAGCCACGGGCGCTACAACTTCTGAAGCAGGGGTGGGCGCCAACAGGGGGGACAGCCCATACGGCTGTCCCCAGGTTTCTTTACCTGCTGTTCAGTATGGAAGGAAGGGGGTGGGCGGCGGAGGCAGAGAGACCAGAGCGCCGTGATCTGCAAGCTTTTAGCCATAAGACATGAAGAAACATTCCCCAGCGCGGCGGGACTCTTTCTTCATCTTCGGGTGCCGCTGCAGTAATCACTTGTCATTTTTGACAAGTACATGTAGTTCGGGTCTGCCCGGCGGCTTGATATAGAAGAGACCAGAACTACATGTAATTGTCACAAATGACAAGTGATTACTGCGCACCAGAAAATGAAAAAAAGAGTCCCTCCGCGCTGGGGAAAGTTTCTTTATGGCTAAAAGCTTGCAGATCGCGGCGCTCTAGTCTCTCTCCCTTTCGCTGCCCACCCCCTTCCTTCCAAACTGAACAATAGTAAAAGAAACCTGGGGACAGCCGTATGGGCTGCCCCCCTGATGGCGCCCCCCCTGCTTCAGAAATTGTAGCGCCCGGGGCACCCACCCCTTCTGCCCCTGCCTAGTACCGGCCCTGATTGTGGTGTTGGATTTGGTGATATAATTCATAGTGCATATAATACTAGAGCGGACTGTTAAAGACTGCATCCATACTACTACCATCAGGTCAGAGACTGAGACATGCTACAAGTATGGTTAAAGGTCATGTTGCAGGAGACAGAGCCTAAGGACATGTTACATGAGACTGCTAGAGATCACTTTTACTACAGTTTCTTTACAAATCAACCAATGCCCCCACTCCCACTAAAGCCTCGTATACACGCGCGGATTGTTGGTCAACCAAACGTCCAACTTTTGTCCAAATTTGGGTGACGGCTGTTTTGTCTAGCATACTGACATCAGTCAAGTAATCGGCCAACAAAGCTGAACGTTGTGACGTGTTATGAGCATATAACGAGGAAGTTCAGGTTAATGTGATTTGTGAATTACGAACACAGGTTACATGACTTAACACTTCCTGTATTTTATGCATGCGTGTTTGCACTTCCAACTTTTTGTTGGCAAACTTCTGTACACACGAGCCAACAATTGGCCAACGCCTTGTAGGCCAACACAAGTTTTCTAGTCTCATCGTCCAACTTCTGTTGGACGACAATTGGAAATCGGCTGTAGAATCGTGTGTGCAATTCGAACAGCCAACAGGCTGTTGGACGACCGTTGTTGGCCAACAGTTGGACCGTGTGTAAAAACAAAAAGTGTGTAAAAACAGTCCTAAAAGGTTGTATGTGTGTGAGCAGGGTGTAGTGTGGTGTGTCAGCAGCAGAGATCACACGAGTAAAATGACAGTATATTGTAAAAGTTCCAAACATGCCCGACGGGTACACAGCTGCCAGAGCCACTTACGGAATGCACAGCAGTGATGCAGTAGCTTCACTGATGCCGACTGCTTCTGCAACAAGGAGCCGAAATGCAGCCTGGCCAGTCTAACCCAATAGGGAAGCTTCCTTAATTGAGATAGTGTGTCTCTGTGCTTTCCCTACTTCTCTGCAAACTTTCCCTACCACTCAGTGCTGTCCCTAACAGAAGGGAACTCTCTACACCTTCTAATCCCTACACTACCCACTCGCACAATGTGCACCAAATCAGGGGGTCAGGGACTTAAAATGGTTGTAAACCCTCTGATATAACCAATGAAGTGAACAACCTCAGATGATACACAGAGATGAAACAAATCCTTGTACTTAAGTTTTACTTGTTTATCTGCAGTCTTCTCTTTTCTACATCTCTTCGAAAAGGTAGCATTGTGTTGAAAATCCTTCTCCATCTGTTAGTATCACAGAGGAGGGGGTGGAGAGCTGCAGTTACAGTGTGTGAGAGCTGATTGGAGGAAAGGGACACCCCCCACCCAAGCAGAAGAACTGTGTTGTGAATAGACAAGCCCCCTCCTCCCCTCCTGACACCAATGTATCTCATTTGTCTGGAAAACTTCTCAGAAGTGACTCAAGCTGATAACAGAGGAACAAAGCACCAGAGAGAAACCACACTTAGAGCTTTGAATAGAGATAAGTAAGCACAACAGATATATATAAGCTCTGCCCTGTCTAAGATGGTCGCGGGGGTCACAGCATCCAATCAGACAGCTGCTACCAGGTGACAGCAAGAAATCATAGAGGAATTAAGTCCCCCATAAGGTGCCGCTATAGCACAGAGCGACCAACAGTGGGGATCACAGACTGCACCTGCCTACATGTGTGCTGAAGGCAGTGTACCAAGGTTTTAGGTTTTTTCAAGTATTACAAATGTATTTTTTGAGTATGTGCCAAGCCAAAACCTCACTCTCTGGTGTTCCATTCTGTGTGTACCAGACGCCTGCCATACCCCAGATGAAATTATTTGGTATACCAAGTGGATTTTTCTCCACCGACGTCAACACTGTTAAAGTTTCTATTTATGTATTGAAGGTTGTCTCTAAAAATTTTGTACAACATTTGATGATCCATGGAGTGCTGATGAGGCTTAGGAGAGGGGCAGTGACGTCTAATCACAGTTACGATCATACCTGGAGTCCTGCTTTAATTTATGAAAAATCATTCAACAAAGGGCAGAACTTCTGCATTACTATCGGGATCCCTTCCTCATAGTCATATTTTTTGGGAAGAGTTTGGATCACCTCTTTTCATAACTGTGGTGCCCATCGGTTGAATGTTCATCTCTCAATTGACATAAACTGGGCCAAGCTTTGGTGTTTTAAAGTAACATAATAAAAGCTATGAGGAATTGCTGCCAGGAATAGTAACATAGCTCTCGGCCAACCAACCTCCTCTAAGTGTAATGGCAAAACATACCCTTAACTTGTCTTAAAAATTATAACTCTTGCAATATCTACAGTATCTCACAAAAGTGAGTACACCCCTCACATTTTTGTAAATATTTTATTATATCTTTTCATGCGACAACACTTAAGAAATTACACTTTGCTACAATGTAAAGTAGTGAGTGTACAGCTTGTATAACAGAGTAAATGTGCTAAAAACAAAGGGAGGCGCCTCTAAGTGCAGAAGCAAGAATTGACTTTAATAAAACAGGATTAAAAACACTCACAAGATCCAGATGTAAGTAGGCATAAAACGACTACCACTCAGAGGGAGGTGGGTGAGCGCCAATGTCCTCGGTTTGGATAGAAGAGACTGTCCCATACCGCTCCTGCGGCCGCCGTGATGTATAGAGTAGAGCCGGCTCGTGCGGCGCGATTCAGGAGGAGGCTTGGAAGGCAATCCGAACGTGTCCGAGGGTGATGATGTCACTAGTTCCGCGACGCGTTTCCTTAGCAGCAGGTCCGGTGTTAGGGGATCCTGCGCTACTTCATCAGGCAGATAGAGGGAGCCGGTGCAATGCGAAAGAATGTGTCCTAAGTGACCTTATGTATGGAAACATACACAGCGTGGTAATGAGGAGGAGGAACGGGGAGAAACCTGAAGAGGGAGCTGAGAATTAATAGCACAGCTAGAAGGGACCTATGAAACATAGAAGGAGAAAGGTGAAAAAGGAGAAAGGGAGAATAGCGGTGTGAGACTGAAGCTGATTGGCCATGACATAAAATAAAACAGTAGGATACTAAGGCAAAGTTGCTGGCGGATCCACTTATACATAGAGTTAATAGTGTGTGCTGTAATATAGTATCAGATGTATTGCTGGATCCTTATATGATGAAGTGAGAAAATTGTGTATAAAAAAATAATTAAAAGCTGTTTTTTTGAAAATTATCTTTCAAATATAATTATCTTTTTTAAAAAATCATCTTTTAAAAAAACGGAATGGGATCCCAATAATTAAACATCAATGAATGGGAACAGAAACAGGTTCAGATCATTATTATTGGTTCGCTTAAAAATGTTGCAACGAAAATGCTTGTGCTGATGTGCTCCTGTATTTACAAGATAAGGAATTGTTTGTTTAAAAGGGAGAGAAATAAGAGGCTGAAGGAGTGAGGATTGGAATATGAGGGGGGGGGAAGTTGGAGAGAGAATGATAGGAAGCAACCAATCCAAAAGGAGGAATAGTATGAGAACGGGGCATAGGTGTAAAGGCTAGGAGAGACCATGTTATAGGATATAAATTTGCGGTCTAAAGGATAGTAGATATCTCTATACATTCATTAAGGTCCCCAGGGGAGAGAACATCAAGAGTATATATCCAAAAGGTTTCTCTAGCACATAATTTCTTACCCGAATTCTATAGTTGTGCATCTGAATTTGTCGTCTATGGCCTTTCCTGTCCATGTGGATTAGTATATGTCGGACGGACTACACTTACACTAAGGTGCCGATTTGGCCAGCACAGAAGGGCCATAGAGGGCAAAAAAGATCACCATAGTGTTCCTCGCCATTTTTTGGAAGTTCATAAAGGATCGACGGAGGGACTATTCACAAATACCTGGAACCCTCCCCCGAGCAGAACGGTTTAAGAAATGTTGTGCTAGAGAAACCTTTTGGATATATACTCTTGATGTTCTCTCCCCTGGGGGCCTTAATGAATGTATAGAGATATCTACTATCCTTTAGACTGCAAATTTATATCCTATAACATGGTCTCTCCTAGCCTTTACACCTATGCCCCGTTCTCATACTATTCCTCCTTTTGGATTGGTTGCTTCCTATCATTCTCTCTCCAACTCCCCCCCCCCCCCTCATATTCCAATCCTCACTCCTTCAGCCTCTTGTTTCTCTCCCTTTCAAACAAACAATTCCTTATCTTGTAAATACAGGAGCACATCAGCACAAGTATTTTCGTTGCTACATTTTTAAGCGAACCAATAATAATGATCTAAACCTGTTTCTGTTCCCATTCATTGATGTTTAATTATTGGGATCCCATTCCGTTTTTTTAAAAGATGATTTTTTTGAAAGATGATTTTTTAAAAAAGATAATTATATTTGAAAGATAATTTTCAAAAAAACAACTTTTAATTAATTTTTTATACACAATTTTCTCACTTCACCATATAAGGATCCAGCAATACATCTGATACTATATTACAGCACACACTATTAACTCTATGTATAAGTGGATCCGCCAGCAACTTTGCCTTAGTATCCTACTGTTTTATTTTATTATGTCATGGCCAATCAGCTTCAGTCTCACACCGCTATTCTCCCTTTCTCCTTTTTCACCTTTCTCCTTCTATGTTTCATAGGTCCCTTCTAGCTGTGCTATTAATTCTCAGCTCCCTCTTCAGGTTTCTCCCCGTTCCTCCTCCTCATTACCACGCTGTGTATGTTTCCATATATAAGGTCACTTAGGAGACATTCTTTCCCATTGCACCGGCTCCCTCTATCTGCCTGATGAAGTAGCGCAAGATCCCCTAACACCGGACCTGCTGCTAAGGAAACGCGTCGCGGAACTAGTGACGTCATCACCCTCGGACACGTTCAGATTGCCTTCCAAGCCTCCTCCTGAATCGCGCCGCACGAGCCGGCTCTACTCTATACATCACAGCGGCCACAGGAGCGGTATGGGACAGTCTCTTCTATCCAAACGGAGGACATTGGCGCTCACCCACCTCCCTCTGAGTGGTAGTCGTTTTATGCCTACTTACATCTGGATCTTGTGAGTGTTTTTAATCCTGTTTTATTAAAGTCAATTCTTGCTGCTGCACTTAGAGGCGCCTCCCTTTGTTTTTATCTGTTACAGTGTCAGTGGACTATCGGATCCGGGTCCACGCTACCCAGGCTGCCCTCAGCGCAGGACTGCATACCCCATTGACTTTGTTCACCATCCACCGGGGGCCTTCCCCACTTCCCCCTCTCTTATTATTATCATTATTATTATTGTCACTTTTTTTCCCCTCCCCCCCTCCTCCCCCCTGGTTGTCTCTCCTATGTATGTTATATTGATTGATAGTACCTACATATGCCGATACAGCTGTTAACCTGTGTACCCCATTATACCATCAGAGTTGCGCCCCAACACTTGTTGCAGTGTAAATTTGCTGTCCCCTCAAAATAACTCAACACTCAGCCATTAATGTCTAAACCACTGGCAACAAAAGTGAGTACACCCCTAAGTGAAAATGTCCAAATTGGGCCGAAAGTGTCAATATTTTGTGTGGCCCCCATTATTTTCCAGCACTGCCTTAAACCTCTTGGGCATGGAGTTCACCAGAGCTTCACAGGTTGCCACTGGAGTCCTCTTCCACTCCTCCATGATCACATCACAGAGTTGGTGGATGTTAGAGACCTTGTGCTCCTCCAATTTCCATTTGAGGCTGCCCCACAGTGCTCAATAGGGTTTAAGTCTGGAGACATGCTTGGCCACTCCATCACCTTTACCCTCAGCTTCTTTAGCAAGACAGTGGTTGTCTTGGAGGTGTTTGGGGTCGTTATCATGTTGGAATACTGCCCAGTGTCCCAAGGGAAGGAATAATGCTTTGATTCAGTATGTCACAGTACATGTTGGTATTCATTGTTACCTCAATACACTGTAGCTCCCCAGTGTCGGCAGCATTCATGCAGCCCCAGACCATGACACTCCCACCATCATGCTTGACTGTAGGCAAGACAAATGTTTTTGTACTCCTCACCTGGTTGCCGACACACACGCTTGACACCATCTGAACCACATAAGTTTATCTTGGTCTCATCAAACCACAGGACATGGTTCCAGTAATCCATGTCCTTAGTCTGCTTGTCTTCAGCAAACTGCAGGCTTTCTTGTGCGTCACCTTTAGAAGAGGCTTCCTTCTGGGACGACAGCCATGCAGACCAATTTGATGCAGTGTGCGTTGTATGGTCTGACTACTGACAGGCTGACCCCCCCCCACCCCTTCAACCTCTGCTGCAATGCTGGCAGCACTCTTACGTCTATTTCCCAAAGACAACCTCTGGATATGATGCTGAGCACGTGCACTCAATCTCTTTGGTCGACCATGGCGAGGCCTGTTCTGAGTGGAACCTGTCTTGTTAAACCGCTGTATGTTCTTGGCCACCATGCTGCAGTTCAGTTTCAGGGTCTTGGCAATATTTTAATAGCCTAGGCCATCTTTATGTAGAGCAACAATTCTTTTTTTCAGATCCTCAGAGCGTTCCTTGCCATGAGGTGCCATGTCTTTTACCTTTTGTACCTTTTATCTTTTAGGCCTCAAAAAACACACAGTCAGAATGATGATATCTGCAGCTTATGGTACATTAGTGTGATCAGAAAGTTGTATGTTTACTTTTAACTAACTAAAAATATGGAATTTGGGGGTACCTAGTATAATTAACACCCCCCCCCACACACACACACACACACACACTCACACACACACAATTTTAAGTAATAATAAGTAAGTTCTCCCTTACAAAGGTAGTGGTCAGTGGAGAAGAGTTACTTTGCATGGTGGTGGTCAGTGAAAGAGGCTCCCTTACATTGGTGCTGGTCAATAGAGAAAAATCATGTTACGTGGAGGTGGTCAGTGAAGACAGACTAATTGACATTGGTGCTGTTCATTCGAGAATAGTCACTTTACATGGCAGTAGTAAGCAGAGATGGACTCCATGTCAGTGGAAGAAGAAATGATCCCTTGCATGAGTGGTCATTATTGAAGAGTGCCCTTACATTGGTGGGCAGTGGACAAAATTGGCCATATGTTGGTGGACAGTGTAGTGCAACGTTACATTGGTAGTCAGCAGAGAAATGTCTTCTTTCACTGGTGGAATGATTGAACTATACAGGCACCTTTAAAAGGAAAATTGATCCGCTACTGCTCAAGGATCCCCTAGAAACCTCTGAAGGAACCTTATTTGAAAAAGCCTGATTTTAATAATGTGAAAGAACTGTTACTTACCAGTTTGTTGATATGGATTAGACATCCCCTGCACAAAAACGGTGTAATTACCCTCAAATGCCGTTTGGACTTTCTGAATCACCAATGACCCATTAGGATAGATGTTGGTTCCAGTAAAGTATTTTGCTCCCTTGTTTTGAGAACCATCTCCATTGTTGTACCTTATAATCTGGTTTTCAGCAGATGTGTTGTTTCCAAGGTACCACTCAGAGAATCGTATGTCTTCTGTGATCCCATTGATATTAATAATAACAGTCTGACCTTGCAATGGGTAGCGAGGAATAACTTCCGTTTCAATTCCTTTGGCTGAGGCAATGCATATCCCAAGCAGTACTACAACACAAAATTCAAAATTATTTTTTTGGATAATTTTTTTTACATATTTTTCAGTGTAAAATGTACAGTGTCATTTGGGGAATTAAACTGTGGTAAAGTGGTATACCCCGGTGGTTCTGTAGCACTGATGCCCTCCTGGGTTAGCATAAAAAGCACAATGTTTGAGTATCTAAAAATATAAAAATGTAATCAGAGTCTCCATTCACTCCTATGGAGCGGTGGATGTCAGTGGCAACATTGTCTGCTGACACCCACTGCTATCTGATCTGATTCTGTTCATGAAAGCTGTACATTCTGAAATATTTGGTCCCATATATCCCCCAAATTCACATCAATCTCTGCCTCCCATCTTTGCCTACATGGAACGGTAATGCCAGAGAGCATTTTAGATAGTAGTTGTGTATAGACCTTAGTTCCCTTACCAGCAATGGCGGCAGCAGCACCCGACAGCTGATGGAAACATCAGCTGCGGTGCTGACATTGCTGGACTCCAGGACAGGTAAGTGTCCTATTATTAAAAATCAGCAGCTACAATATGTGTAGCTGCTGGCTTTTAATTTTTGAGGGTGGGCAGACCTCCGCTTTAAGTAGACTGCCAGACCTTGCGTGTCAAATTTAATGTTGGGTAAGTAAATTGATTAAAAAGGTAGAATAGTAGAATCTAAAGCCAGCAAAGGATTACCATTATGAAATAATTAGGTGATTATATTGTAAGAAGATGTGTGCAAACCGCCCGCTTGCCAGACTACAAGATGCTGAAGTTGGGTCACCAAAAAAAGCCCAGGGATTTGGTGCTGACCCTCCCTGGTCATTTGGATATTGTAGGAATTCATATTTAATTCTAGCAGGCCTAGTACACCATATCAGGTTGCGAATGATCATTGTAAATGATCATTATAAATTCTTTGAAATATTTAAAAGAAGTCCAACAAGGTGAGTTATGCAAGATAACCGGTACCACACTGCCTACCGTCTATTTACGGCGGCAGTGTGGACGCTAGGCGCGAATCGCCATAAAAAAGTGGCGATCTGCGAGTGGCCGCTAGGGGGCGTGCGCCCGCCGCACTCCTGAGGAGTGTGCCTGTGGCTCGGGCGGACCCGATGTCCGCCGGCGAGCCGCGATGAGCGGCCACAGGCAGAGAACGGGGAACCGCCGATGTAAACACGGCGGTTCCCCGCTCTGTTAGTGGGGGCATGGGAGATCTACTGATCCCTGTCACTGGGATCAGTTAGATCTCTCATGCCCATGGTAGCCCAACCCCCCCACAATTAGAACACACCCAGGGAACACAGTTAACCCCTAGATCTCCCCCTGCAGGTTAACCCCTTCCCTGCCAATGACATTTATACAGTAATCAGTGGACATTTACATTTCTGATCGCTGTATAAATGTCATTGGTCCCAAAAAAGTGTCAAAAATGTCCGACATGTCCGCTGCAATATCGCAGTACCACTAAAAATTGCAGATCGCCGCCATTACTAGTGAGAAAATAAAAAAAAAAATAAAAACCCCAGAAATGAATTCTCACCATCCGTAAACATAGCCACTTTTGCACAAACCAATCAATAAATGTCAATTGCGATTTTTTTTTTATCACAAATATGAGGAAGAATATAAATCGGCCAAAACCGATGAAAAAAAATGTTTTTTTATATTTTTTTCTTGGATTTGTATTTTAGCAAAAAGTAAGAAATTTGTTTTTTTTTGCAAAATGGTCGCTCTTCTTTTGTTTATAACGGTGATCAGAAATGACGCAGAGGTGATCAAATACCACCAAAAGAAAGCTCTATTTGTGGGAAAAAAAGGACACAAATTTCGTTTGGGTACAAGGTCGCACGACCGCGCAATTGCCTGGGAAATTCTTCCGGGGCTGAAGTGGTTAAACATTAACTGAGGCATCCATACCATTTTTAAGAGATTGGTGCGGCCAGCCACAGAAAGTGGTAGCTTGCACCACACCTTGCCTTGAGATTTGAATTTCTGAACTAATGGTGACAAATTTTGATAAATATATTCTCTAGGATGGTTAGATATAACTACCCTAAGATATTTATTTTTTGCATCAGGATCCAGTGGGAGCAGTATAGATTTATTCCAATTTATCGTTAGACCAGAGAGGGTGCCATTCTTATTTATGACACACATTGCAGTAACTCACAATTCCGGGGTATCAGCTAGATATAACAGCATGTCATCTGCATACAGAGCAATTTTTTCCTCATATTCTCCTTTACAGAACCCCCTCACCCCTGCATTTTGGCTCAGCAGGGCCGCAAGGGGCTCTATGGCTCTAATGAAGACAAAAGAGATGGACATCCTTGTCTGGTTCCACAAAACAATGGAAAAGAGCCCGACACTCTGGCACAAAATCTCTAGGACATGTATATAAAAGCTTAATCCAGTTACAAAAGGTGTTACCAACACCAAAGCGCATGAGCATCTCCCATATATAGCTCCATTCTATGCTGTCAAACACCTTGGCGGCATCTAGAGACAGTGATGCTTGGTTTACTGAGTTATCAACCAGAATTTGGATATTTTAAAAATTATGTTTTATATTTACAGCAGTTAGTGTTGGGCATGAATTCAATGCCTTTCATCACCACTTTTGGACTCAACTTTAGGGCAATGGAACGGATAGTGAAAAAACATTGGCCTGTACTTTTACAGGACAATGTTTTTTCCCAACTGTTGCCCAAAATCAGGTTTTCACCACTACTTTCCGTAACTTAAGTACGGGTTGTGATTGACGACATTTATATTTTGTATTAAAAATTTTATAGGTTTAAGACCAACTATTGAGTCATTTGGTTCGTAGTGACAGAGATCTACGGCGGTTCCACAAACTGTCGTATCTTACCTCGATATATACCCTCTACGAGTACGCGAAACCACAACCATTGTGGAAAACATTGACCTAATTCGAAAATATATGTACAGGATCTCTAAAACACGGTCTCACAGCCCGAGAAAAGGTAACAAAACACCTTGGTCTGTTCCTACAGGTAGAGAAAACAGAAGTAATCTCGGTATCTCGGGGAACGC
>BLSH010134932.1:521599-533423 GCA_018402905.1 Glandirana rugosa
TCACTCGTGCGAAATGCACTGATTACTGTGTAAATGCCATTGGCAGTGAAGGGGTTAACCTGCAGGGGGCGCTCTAAGGGTTAACTATGTTCCCTGGGCGTGTTCTAACTGTGGGGGGACTGTACTAACAGGGGAAGGGAAGTGGTCACAGCCTTCATGTACAAGAAGGCTGTGATCACTCCCTTCCCCCTCTCACAGAGCGGAGGTCCGTGTTTACATACACGGACCTCCGCTCATTCGCTCCGGGGGGGCCATCGCGGGTGGCCGGCGGCAATCGAAGCCGCCGCACCCGCTCCCTGGCCCCCCCTGGACACAGTGAGCGCGCGGGCGCGCCTCCGGCGGCGCGCGCGTGCTCACTAGGCTCGATCACGCGGCCGCCGTCGTATGACGGCGATCCGCGTTACAGAGCCATCTTGCCGCCGTCAATTGCTGATTGACGGTCGGCAAGTGGTTAAGAGGAATTCAGATGTTAGGGGTGCCCTGCGGACTCTAATGTAAGGGGGGCTTTTGGAACCCTAATTTAAGGGGGCATTCTGGAAACTCATGTAAGTGGGAGGTTTGGTGACAGAAACCTTCTTACATCAGAGTTCTCCCCTTAACCGGATAAAGACCGGCTCACGTACATTTACTGCTGGAGAATGGTAGCATAACGCGAATCGCCATTTATAAACGGTGATTCGCGCGGGTGCGGCTAGGGGTCATGCCCACCGCGTGCTCCTTCAGTATGGCCGTGGGTCGGTTGGACTTCATGTCCGCCAGCGACCCACGATCGCCTTCTAAAGAGGAAGAACGGGGAACCGCCGATGTAAACACTGCGGTTTCCCATTCTGACAGGCGGCATTACAGAGATCTACTGATCCTTGTAATCAGGATCAGTTAGATCTGTCATGTTCCTGTCAGCCCAGCCTCCACACAGTTAGAACAGGCCTAGCAAACACAGTTAATCCCTTGATTGCCCCCTGCAGGTTAACCCCTTCCCTGCCAGTGACATTTATACAGTAATCAGTGTTTTTTTTAGCTCTGATCACTGTATAAATGGATGGTCCCAAAAAAGTGTCAAAAATGTCCGATCTGCCCGCCACAATATCGCAGATCATTGCCATTACCAGAAAAAAAAAAAAGTAAAAACCACATAAATAAATTCTCATGGTTTGTAAAAGTGGCAACTTTTGGGGTTTTTTAAAATTGACGCTCTTTTTTTGTTTATAGCGGTGATCAGAAGTGATGTAGAGGTGATCAAATACTACCAAAGAAAGCTCTATTTATGCGAAAAAAAGGACGTCAATGTTGTTTGGGTACAATGTTGCGCGACCGCGTAATTGTCAGTTAAAGCGGTGCAGTGCCGAATTGCAAAAAGTGCTTGTGTCAGGAAGGGGGTAAAACCTTCCGGGGCTGAAGTGGTTAAAAAATGTTTTTGTTGTGTGCCACTAAAGTGTTCGGGTTTGGCTTGAAGAAAAGGTGGCAACCCTAAATACCTCACACGAATATGGAGGCAGTATATACACATTGGCAATCACAAAACACCTGCCATGCAGTCTACAATGCAGAAACACTTATCTCCCATATCTATCGATTTCTGCCCGTTCACAGGAGAAGCCGCCATCATCGTATACCAGGATAGATACAACTCTAGCATACATTGTATAGGCAGAATAATACGCCTTGTTTACACCACGGCATTCCAGGAACCAAACTGTTTCTGGAGTAGCGTGCGTCTACTGCAAACAGACAAGATCAGGTTTTAAAGTGATACTAAAGACTCGTTTTTTCCTTTAAAAAAAGCAAACATATTATTTTACTTACCTGCTCTGTGAAATGGATTTGCACAGAGCAGCCTGGATCTTCCTCTTCCTGGGTCCCTCTTTGGTGATCCTGGCCCCTCCCTTCTGTCGAGTGTCCCCACAGCAAGCAGCTTGCTATGGGGGCACCCCAACCAAGCCGCAGCTCCCTGTGTCCATTCAGACACAAGGCAGACTTTAAGTGATGGCAGAGGGAGCCAATGGCGCCACTGCTGTGTCTCAGCCAATCAGAAGGGAGAGTCTCAACGGCCAAGGCACTCATGCACATCACTGGATAGAGATGTGCTCAGGTAAGTATTAGGGGGCAAAGGGGGGCTGCTGCACACAGAAGGTTTTTTATCTTAATGCATAGAATGCGTTAAGATAAAAAACCTTCTGCCTTTACAACTACTTCATGTTTGCCAGAGTGTCAAAAATAGACTGGAGCTTTAGGGAACTATTTGTTCCTCTTAAGTTCAAAGAAACAAACCTCATTAACTATTCGTACGTGAATATGAGTACAACGGTTAGCTGGGGTATGTGTCCATATGTGCATACACACTGTGATGGTATGCAAGGCGAGATAGACTGACTCATTTGGACTGGATTAAATGGAGTCTGGTTCGGATTTTACCAGCCACCATGGCGGGGCTGGTTTCCGATCCGGAGTTTGTGGTCCACTGGAGTCCACAAGTAGGTGGCTTAAATAACCAGGAAGAGAACACACTCTAGGTCTGACCTTGAACTCAAAGAGGGATCTTAGGGAGCTCTGTGTCTGTTTGGACTTTAAAAGATCAGGTTTGCATTTTTGTTTATATTTTGTGGGTGTCGGGGCCAGCCCCACACCGTAAAGTGAGGAAACTGTACTGTTTAGTTTAGCGCCGGACAGCAAGGACTTATTTTCTGTTTTGTTTGTATTTAACCTGCAAACCTATTTTGTAAATAAAACCTGGCAAGCCGTCAGATTTTAAAGAAAGTTGCCTGCACGCTGACTATTTTCCTCACAAGCTAATCTCCCACACATGGTGGAGTTCAGCCGGCACCTTTCCAAGATGGAGGAGATGATGAAGGCACTGCTATACAAGCCACTGCGGCTCAGCGGGAAACCAGCCAACAGGTCGCACAGGCCAATGCAGCTCAGCAGGAGTTGAATCGCCATTTTGCAGAGGCTCTGTTGGAATTAAAGAAGGGGCCCCCACCTCCGGTGACAGTGGAACCAAAGTTGGTATGCGCCTCTTACCACATGCAGAAGATGACACCTGCGGATGACGTGGAGGCGTATATCATGACTTTTGAAAGAGTCGCTCTATGCGAAGGATGGCAAAAACAACAGTGGGCGTGACTGTTGGCACCATTCTTGACCGGTGAACCCCAAAAAGCCTACTTTGATCTGGAACCAGATAAGGCCCTGGACTATGAGACCCTAAAGGCAGTGATACTCGCATGCCTAGGGGTCACCATGGCAGTCTGGGCCCAACGGGTGCATCGGTGGACCTACCGCACCGACAAGCCACCCCACTCACATATGTTCGACCTGGTCCACCTCAGCAGGAAGTGTCTACAGCTGGAGACTTTGCCAGGTCCCCAGACTGTGGAGCGCGTGGTCATGGACCGATATCTACGTGCGCTCCCTGCTGCTTTTAGGAAATTGGCAGTTTTGGGATCCCCATGACTGACCCATCAACTTGTGGACCTTGTGGAGAGATACATTGCTGCTGAGGACTTGTTGCACCCATCTGCGCCCCACTCCAATGTATCTAGGGGTGAAAGATCAGCCGGCGGACCTGGTAAGACTGTTCCAGGGTTCAGGGGAGTGGGGAAATTTGATAAGACTGATACGGCTAAAGAGACTGTGGGCTCTAGACCTGGAGACTGGCCAAAGAAGCCAGGAAGGTTTCGGGGACCCTTGAGAGGACTGGGTATAGAACACATAAAGTGCTACTGAGGCCATGCATTGGGCCATATTGCTGCCAATTGTCCCCTGAATGATGAACTCATGCAATCCGATTATACTTATGTGAATATATGCCTTTCTCTTTTTGCACAGGTCGCATATGCAGCATCATGTTCAAGTCGCATGGAGAAGCAAATGTGTGTGACTTTTGTTGATGGGAGACCAGTCACTACACTGCCTGACTCTGGTAGTGAGGTAACATTGGTAAAAATCAATTGTGTAAATCCTGCAAGGTTACACCCTAGTACTGTCGGGGTCATTTGCATCCATGGGGGCACTCGTGACTACCAAATGGTGGTGGTTGAGATTGACACCCCTTGCAGCAGTGTGGGTGGTACCTTCACTACTTTATGACACCCTAGTGGGCAGTGATTTTCCCCATTTTTGGAGGTTATAGGTAGGCACAGGGAGTCTGGAGGATAGAGCTCCCCCTGCTGTGAAAGCACGGGAACTCTCGCCAAAACCATTTTGCCAAATGGAAGGGGAGACCGGTGGCAAGACAGAGGAGGGAGGAGACCCTGTTCCTTTTCCTGTACTGGCTGGGGAGCCATAGGAGCTGTAAAATGGCTCCCAGCTGGTGGCGAATGACCCAGA
The DNA here is from genome assembly GCA_018402905.1 of Glandirana rugosa. Classification (NCBI taxonomy): domain Eukaryota; kingdom Metazoa; phylum Chordata; class Amphibia; order Anura; family Ranidae; genus Glandirana; species Glandirana rugosa. The sequence continues at coordinate 525,926 of BLSH010134932.1, forward strand.
AAATGTCTCTGACCCTATTCATGAGAGTGACCCGAATGTAGTACCCGACTTAGAGGTCCGGAGAGAGGACTTCTGTACAGAGCAACTACGGGATGTCACTCTCCTTAGAGCCAGAGAAAACGTGAAGGTGATGGATGGGGACCCTTTGGACCTTAATTAGGGGGTGTCTACTGCCTACATGGCTATTAAAAATAATTTGTTGTATCAGGTGGTGAAACGTGGGGAGGACGAGGTGGAACAGCTAGTGGTTCCCAAACCCTTTAGCAGGATGGTGCTAGATCTAGCCCATGGACATGTAATGGGGGGACATCTGGGTATGGATAAGACCAGGGAGAGAATAACCCAGAGATTCTTCTGGCCCAGGATGCATGCAGATGTCAGAGTATTGTGAATCCTGCCCTGAATATCAACTCTCAGCCCCCACCCCATTTTCGTAGTCCACTTGTTCTACTGCCCATAATTGAACTGCCTTTCAAAAGAATTGGCATGGATCTCATGGGACCCATAGTAAAGCCTGCCTGGGAACACCAGCACATCCTGGTAATACCAGATTATGTGACCCGCTATCCAGAAGCCATACCCTTGCTCAACACCTCCGCTAAGTCTATCGACAGGGAGTCGATCCAGGTGTTTAGTTGGTTGGGGATCCCTAAAGAGGTCTTAACATATCAGGGCACTCCGCTTATGTACCGTGTAACCAAGGAATTGTGCAGGTTGTATAAAATATCCCATCTCCGTACCTCGGTCTACCACCCCCAAACGGATGGACTTGTGGAGAGGTTTAATAAAACGCTCAAAAGCATGTTGAAAAAGGTAGTGAAAAAAGATGGGAGAGATTGGGATATGTTGCTGCTGTATCTCATGTTTGCAATACGAGAGGTATGACATAATTACAGAATAATTACAGAACCAGGGGTCCGCGTAAATGTAAAACCCTACCGAATACCTGAGGCTAGACGGGAGGTGGTGGCGAAGAAAATAAAAACCATGTAGGAATTAGACGTGATAGAGGAGTCCCACAGCGCCTGGTCGAGCCCTATAGTGCTGGTCCCAAAGCCCGATGACACTATCAGGTTCTGTAACGATTTCAGGAAACTGAATAACGTGTCTAAGTTTGACGCATACCTGATGCTGCGGGTTGACGAACTTGTGGACAGGTTGGGAGGTGCCCGGTACATAACAACCCTAGATCTAACTAAGCGCTACTGGCAGATCCCCCTAACGGAGTCAGCAAAGGAAAAAACTGCCTTTTCTACCCCCGAGGGGTCCTTCCAGTACAAGCTATTGCCGTTTAGTCTGCATGGGGCCCCGCATCCTTCCAGAGAACGATGGACAAAACCTTGAGGCAGCATCACCCCTATGCAGCGGCATATTTGGATCCACAGCCCAGATTGGGAATCGCATCTGCCCTGAGTGCAGGCAGTAGTAGATTCTCTTAGGGTAGCAGGTTAACAGCCAACCCGAGAAAGTGTGCCAAAGGCCTGGAGGAGGCCAAATACCTTGGGTATGTTATTGGTCGGGACTGATCAATCCCCAGACCAACAAGATCGAGGCAATTCAAAAATGGCCCCAACCGTTGAATAAAAAATAGGATTTTATTAAGAACTTAAGAACTATTAAGAAAGGGGCAGACTCGATGGACTACTCAGTCTTTTTCTGCCGTCACTTTTCTATGTTTCTATGTTTCTATAACTTACCGTAAAATCCTTTTCTCTGAGTTAATTGACAGACGCAGCCTCTATTCATGACACATAGGGTTTATGCACATCCTACTAGGAGTAGACTAGGCAAAAAGAAAAAAAGCAAGCTGGCCCCTCCCAGGGGGCCGTCCTCAGCATATAACCCCCCAGCTCTGCATAGCGTATCAGTTCGTAACAAGCGCAACACAGAGGGGTGGGTGCAGCGTCTGTCAATGAACTCAGAGAAAAGGATTTTACGGTAAGTTCTTAATAAAATCCTATTTTCTCTTACGTTCATTGACAGACGCAGCCTCTATTCATGACACATGGGGACGTTCCAAAGCAGTGTCAAACAAGAGGGGTGGGCCAGCAATAACAACTGTACCCAACAGAATCCTCTCAGGAGGCGCCAGCCGCGCCTATACCGCCGCCTGGAAAACTTTGCGGCCAAAAGCAGCATCCACTTCGTAAAATTTAACAAGAGTGTGCACCGAGGCCCATGTAGCCGTCCTGCACACATGAGACACCGAGGCTTGGTGTCTGAAAACCCAGGAAGTGCTAATCGCCCTGGTGTAATGAGCTGTGACTGAAAAAGGGGGTCCTTGCCCAACAGTATATGCATAGGTCACCGTCTGTCCAATCCAACGGGACATAGTAGCCGACGAGGCCGCCAAACCTTTGCGCGGTCCTTCCGTCTGTACAAACAAAGCATTAGACTTCCGAAAGAAGCTGTAGCCGACAAATACACCCGCAGAGCCCTTACTACATTCAAAGAGTGCAAAGCAATCGCCTTGGGATGAGACCGGTGTGGACACAATGAAAGGAAAACAATATCCACCAAAAAAAACACCTTTTGTGACAGCAATTGTAAGGGAATATCCCTGATTTGCTCATATGGTGGTTTCTGCAGTACATAAGTACTAAATTTAAAACCCACGGTGCCAACGGCGACCGTACCTGAGGAGCTACAGGATGTACACCCTGTACAATGTACGATCAAGAAAGCGTAGCTAATGGACGTTGAAAAAGAATCGCCAGAGCCAAAAACCGACCCATGATTGCACTCAACGCCAAATTGTTATCCAGGCCTTGCTGCACGACGGCCAGCACCCGGGATATAAAGAAAGAGCGGGGGTTCCAACCCTCCGCCTCACACCAGGCAATATAAGCCTTCCAGGTGTGATGATATATCTTGCGCGAAGTACACTTACGCGCCTTAAGCCTGGTAGGGTACACGGAGTCAGAAAAACGCCCCTATCCCTCAGCACCTGGGACTCAATAGCCAAGCGAGTGTAGGCAGAGTGCAGAATGGGTCCCTGTGACAGCAGATCCTCGCGAAGCGGGAGCCGACAGGGAACATCTGTTACCATCCGCACCACGTCGGCGTACCAAAAGAGCAGAGGCCAATCCGGGGCCACCAGGATTGTAGGGATTCCCTCCACTTCTATCCTGCGCAGAAGCCGCGGTAGAATCTTGAGAGGAGGAAAGGCGTACAGAAGCCTGTACCGGGACCAAGGTGTGACTAGTGCGTCTGTGACAGATCCCTTGTCCTGCAGACAAAGGCCTGCACCTTGTGATTGAACGTGGACGCCATTAGGTCCACGTCTGGCATGCCCCACCTGTGGCAAATCTGGCGGAACACCTATGGATGTAGGGACCATTCCCCCTGATCCAGTGCCTGGTGACTGAGAAAGTCCGCCTGCCAATTCTCTACGCCCGGAATGGAAATGGCGGAGATTGCCGGCACGTGAAGTTCTGCCCATCTCAGAATGTGAGCCGCTTCCGCAGCTGCAGCCGAGCTCCTCGTTCCGCCCTGATGATTCACGTACGCCACCGCTGTGGCGTTGTCTGACTAAACCCCAACCGGGAGGCTGCGCAGCCTTGCCAACCAGTGGGAGACACAGAGCCTGATTGCCCTCAGCCCAGCACGTTTATCGTAAGGCGAGATTCCTGCGTCGACCAACGGCCCTGAGCAGACAACTGCCTCAGGACCCCTCCCAGCCCGACAGGCTGGCTTCTGTCGTGACTACTGACCAATGCAGGGGGAGAAACGACTTCCCCAACTTCAAGGCCGGGGCCCGCAGCCACCAGATCAATGACCCCCTGGTCTGATGATCATTTGTTCCAGGGGCAACAGGGACTTGTCCCACCGTAACAGGATCGCTCGCTGCAGGAGCTGAGTGTGACTCTGGGCGTAAGGTATTGCCTCGAAGGCCGAGACCATGACCCCCAACACCTGCATACAGAACCGTAAGGGGAACACTGACGTGACAGCACAGTTTGCACCGCTGCTTGTAGTGTCAGCAACTAGGCCGGAGGTAAGAACACCTTTGCCTGTTCCGTGTCCAGTATTAGACCCAGATATTCCAGTCGACAGGACAGGGTCAATGATGTATGTGAACAAATTAAATATTGTGTGTTCAAACAGCGCTTGCAATCTATAGTGATCCCCCTATTTCATACTTATATTGATATATAATTCCATATAAATACAATAAATAAATGCATTGAAAACAATAAGAGTTATGTACACATAATATAGTTCCAAATGGAATACAAATAAAGTGCTGTGCTCTGTGCAAAAAAGTTTTTTGATTTCTTTGGTGTGCAGTCCGTAATGTGAGTGCTATTTCAGTTCCAAATGGTTTGATACTTCTTCAGATCCTTATCCGTGGTGCAAATCTTTATAACTTAAAGTGCCCGTGCTGTATTTGAGTGCTGAGTTGTGATAAATAATATCTCAGGGTATTGTGCCCTGCTTACCAGATTCCTTTGACTCTCCAACCGTACGGTGTGGAGAAGTCAAACGCGCTTTAGGTCTATAATCCGACCTGTGGATATTGGCGTCCTCTCCCTTCTCTCACTCTCTCCGTGGTTGTTATTCCATATATGGATAGAAAAAGGAAGAACTCATCGTGTACCTCTTTAAACGCTTTATTGGCCAATCTTTCACAGTGCAAACATCACAAGATAAAAATTTGCAGGTTACTGTGATCGCTCTGAGATTTGTTAGCGCTGGTGCTCAGCTGCACTTCCTGCCTGCAGATCAACAGAGCGTGGCCTCTCGCACCTTGTGTCACTGATGCGTTTCGCGACCTCCGATGACGTCACAGGAAGTGACGAAATGCGTCAGTGACACAAGGTGCGAGAGGCCACGCTCTGTTGATCTGCAGGCAGGAAGTGCAGCTACTTCCCACAGCTACTGTAAGTGTGTGTCTCCCAGGGCACTCAAAAAACATATGAAAAAAAAAACCCACAGTGTAATCTGTATCAAACATGAATTTTTATTGCGCAAAGTACAAATCCTACTTACGTCACTTCCGGTCCGTCACGGCCATCAACGTCACTTTCGGCTTCCGGTGGGTCTGATTGGAACGCATGCCATCGCTAGTTACATGCTGGATGTTTCAGTGGATTTTATGAAAACATTTGTGTTCAAGCGATGTCTTGTAAGTAGGATTTGTACTTTGCGCAATAAAAATTCATGTTTGATACAGATTACACTATGGGCTTTTTCTCATATGTTTTTTGAGTGCCCTGGGAGACACACACTTACAGTAGCTGTGGGAAGAAGTATCCGACTATATCCATGCTGACTGGGATCTGGAGCCCCCACCAGAAAACAGCTCTTTTGACACACTGACTGAAAAGCAGTGTGTCCATTTCTTCTGGTGAGTGAGGGCACAAGAGGGTCACTGATCACATCGTGTCACCTTTCTGCACTTTTGATGTTTGAGCACCACAGAGCACTTTATTTGGAACACCAAGTCACTTTATTTGGACTGTATGTTTTATTATATGAGACTTTCTAGGCCGGCGCTGTTTTTTGACCTACACTGCTGCTGTGTGTGCACCGCTTCACCGAGTTCAGGAAGAAAAATGGCACCAACACACACATTTTCTAATAGTCAGGCACACCAAAGATGGCCGCCGAGCGGTCACAAGAGGCCAAAAGCCCATGCTAAAAAGGCCGCAACTACGGCAAAATGGCCGCCACGCGGTCACTAGAGGCCAAACATTCATTAAAATGGCCACCGAAAGCGGCCAAGGGAAAATGGCGGCGGTACACCGCCGCATGGCAGCGAAAAGACGGGAGCGGGGGGAGGGGGGAAATAGTACAGGAACCTTGACCCCATGATCCTCCACTGGACTTATGGTACCGCTAGTCGCCCCCCCTCCACACCCCAGAGGGGGGCAGTCACTCACCATCCTGACGGGCGCAGTGGGTAGCCACCCGGTAGCAGACCTTCCTCCCCCCAGGTGGGGAGGGATGCTGCCGGCCAGTACGCCCCTGGACGCGAGTGCAGCCCGGTCACTCGGAACATAAGTGGGGTTCACCCACTAGCCCCCCCGCATGGAACGGGTACGATTCGGCGGACCCCGCTAAAGCTAAGGGTAGCTCACATCGGTTGGCCGTGCTGGGGAAATTTCAGGATTCGAGTTATTCTCTATGCCTCAGCCAGCTACTTGATAGCAGTCTTCATCAGATAGCTTGAAAAAAAGCAAAAAGAAGAAAAATGGGGAACCGCAGATCCCAGCAGGGAACCAGGTCTAACTTCTTGCACTAGGCATAAAGAAACTGATGTGCTATGCAGAGCTGGGGGTTTATATGCTGAGTGAGGACAGCCCCCTGGGAGGGGCCAGCTTGCCTTTTTTCTTTTTGCCTAGTCTACTCCTAGTAGGATGTGCATAAACCCCATGTGTCATGAATAGAGGCTGCGTCTCTCAATGAACATAGGAGAAAACAGGTTTGTGCCTTCCTGGGGATTACAGGGTATTACAGATGGTTCATCCCCGACTTTGCCACCATTGCCATCCCTCTAACAGATCTGACGAAGGGTAGAGGGTCGGGCATGGTTAAGTGGAATCCCAAAGCAGAGAAGGCATTCCAGCAGTTGAAGCAAGCCCTTTGTGTACAACCGGACTTCACAGTTTGTTGTACAAACTGACGCCTCTGAAGTTGGACTAAATGCTGTTCTGTCCCAGATCAGAGACAGCGAGGAGCACCTGGTCGTCTACTTAAGCATGAAAGCATGAAGCTTAATAGGCATGAAAGGAACTATGCCATTGTGGAGAAGGAGTGCCTGGCTATCAAGTGGGCTTTAGAGGTGCTGAAGTATTACCTCTTAGGAAGGTAATTTAGGCTATTGACCGACCATGCCCCACTGAAGTGGATGTGTGACAACAGGGAGAAAAATAATCGGGTGATTAGATGGTTCATGGCCCTACAGCCATTTAAGTTCACTGGCGGGAAGACTCCAGAGCAATGCGGATGCCCTCTCCCGGGTCCACTGTATGGTTGGGACAGATGCTCAGCCGCAGGGGTTTCAGCAGAGGGGGAGGAGATGTGATGGTATACGAGGCGAAGTGGTAGACGGACGCTACCTGTCGCTTCTTATGCGTTCATTTGGACTGGATTAAACTGAGTCTGGTCCGGATTTTACTAGCCACCATGGCATGGCTGGTTCCGGTCCGGAGTTTGTGGTCCACTGGAGTCCACCAGTAGGTGGCTTAAATAACCAGGAAGAGAACACACTCTAGCTCTGACCCGGAACTCACAGAGGGATCTGAGGGAGCGCTGTGTCTGTCACCCATGCATCCGTGCTCACGCATCCGTCACCCATGCGTCCGTGCTCACCCATCCGTGCTCACACATCCGTCACCCATGCATCCGTGCTCACCCATCCATCACCCATGCATCCGTGCTCACCCATCCGTGCCCACCCACGGAGCATATGGTAGTGTAGAGGAGGGGGAGACGACTTTGGGGACGCCGACTCGTAGACAGGGTTGGTATGTCACCTGGGCCCTCTCCCGTA
>BLSH010134932.1:551046-562141 GCA_018402905.1 Glandirana rugosa
CCCCTCGACCATTTAAAGTGATCTGTGATAAAATTTCCTCAGCGGTGTATCAGGTGCTCCCCTTCTGACCCTGAGTGCCTGCTTACCGGAAAAACGTTCCCCACTCAAGGGGTTCACGTTTTGGGAGAATTACACAGCTCCCCCTGTGTTCTCTGGAAGTGGCGTTCCTCCCGGTCACTGTGCTCCTGGTCAGTGTGCTCCTGGTCTCCGGGCCTCCTTTCCTTTCTTAGTACTAGCTTCTGCAGCCTCCTCTCTAAGGTCCTTCAAGCTGCAGTTGCATGCATGATATGCGTTATTTTACCACATACACAGATGCGGTAAAATATTGCTTAGTGCCCAGTATCTCATAACAATGCACACTGCATAATCCTACAAATGTATATACAGATCAGGGTGTGGTCTAATCAGGACGCTGAAACAGCATTTCAGGTCATGCAGAGCACCAACAACTGTGAAGACACAGATCTCATGTATCATATAGGAATGGATTCTATAAGCGCTGCATCAATTATCTGGAAATGATTCAGAAGTCTACGTTAAGTTTCATAGTTCTCCAGAAGTTAACTAGTATTAGTATGAAATGTATTAAAACAAACAACCCCATTTGGCGTACACTCCCTGTCATTCCCCCTCAGGGCGCCATCTTGAGTTTCAGCCACAGGTTACCTATTACTGCTATAAATAGTATTTATTACAATGAAAAGCTTTGCTAAATAATAACTCTGTGTGTCCTACAAAAACCAACCAATGTACGTAGCTCAGACCAAGACCAGAGTCTCGATCCAGAGCAAACAATTCAACGAACATTGGAGCTTTTAGTTGCTCTAATAGTTACATTTGCCTATGTTGGCTACATTGAGATTATACACTCAACCTGAGCTATACCAGAGTACTAAATAACCCTGACAAAACCAGTTTTGTACATCATTGGTAGAAATAGAGAATGTGCTGCAACTTGCTGTTCAACAAAACCTGTAGATAGATGTCTGAACATGCTTCAATCATTACCTGTGAGCAGACAGAGCTTGCGGCGTACAGTTGGTTCTTTTTCTCCCAGCATTGTAATGTGACGATGTCTGACAAGTTGCAGACTTTCTACAACTGGCTTTCCAGAAGGGATTTTCTCTTCTTACTTCTCCTTTCAGGTAGAAACACTTCCTGGTCTTTACTGAGATACACTAAAGTTTTGAGGTATAAGCCAATTTATCAGACAAACAGCCAGGTGCAAATGAGTTGGTGAAGGAAGTATAAATTGACAATGCAACAGGATTGGAAAAAGATTGTGCAATAGGAATTGAACAAGTCTAACAAGCAATACAGTAAAACCTTGGTTTGAGAGTAATTTGCTTTGAAAGTGTTTTGCAAGACAAGCAAATTTTTAAAATACATTTTGACTTGATATAGCAATTAGAGTTGCCACCTCATCCCTTTAAACCCGAAAACATATGAATTACACAGGCTCTGAGACTAATTTAAAGCAGATAAGACACCAAGTGAGTTTAATTACCACCTAAATCAGCCACAGAACCTGTGTAATTAATATGTGTTCGAGTTAAAAGGGATGAGGTGGCAACCCTAATAGCAATATGGTTACATTTAATGAAGGTACAACATTTAGCAACTCACATAGTTAATAATTAAAAGAAGCACATTTAAGTATGCAGGCATCCAGGGTGAAGATGTCCACATGGACCATCCTCCGCACCGCCATCCTTTCCACACTGTGCTCCACAAGCCTGCATACTTAGATGTGCCTCTTTTAATCATCAACCATGTGAGTCAACCATGGCATAGTAGCCCATTATGTGCCACTTGCCTGGAAACGAAGTCTGCGGCATCCAGCGATGTCCCCGCTCCAGGCCGCGTCCATTTTCTGTGACTGGCCAGAGTCGCATACGCACGGGAGCCGCCAGTCACGGCACAGAGTCAGCGGAGAAACGGCACAGAGGCAGTTTCTTCACTGCGCATGTGCCGACATGACATCAGCACATGCAAAACACTGCATATCTCCCGAACCGTGCAGGTTTGGGAGATATGCAGGGCACCTACAGGTAAGCCTTATTCTAGGCTTACCTGTAGGTTAAAGTGGTTGTCACAGGTTGACAACCACTTTAAAGGCGCCTCTCTTCTCTTTTATTCTCTGTAGCTCCTGTTGAATTTTGCTTCTAATCCCCTTGTGGAGGCTGCCATTTGCGGATGGACATTTTATTGTTACACAATCTATCACATAAACTATAAACTGAAAGACTTATAAATAAATGGTTGTGGAACAAATCATCTGAGTTTCCATTATTTCTTATGGGGAAATTCGCTTTGATATAAGAGTGCTGTGGATTACAAGCATGTTTCCGGAACGAATTATGCTCGCAATCCAAGGTTTTACTGTACAACTATTGCAGCAACAGGAATATAGTGAATTGATGCAGCGCTCGTGTATAGTGACAAAAAATGTGTCCTGCAAAACTGCAGAAACGAAACCAAAAAAATGTATGGGACTCCAACTAGTCCAAAAATACAGTACAAATTGATTGTGAAGTGAATCCAGTGAATAATTCAATTCAGAAGTTCCTATTAGTTTATATAGGGTCTATCACAGAGGTTCCTCCAACAGATATTAGATGGCAACTCACCAGATCCCCAGACTGTCTCACCTAAGAAAACAGCAAAAGGGTTTTAGATATCAAACGTAGCACTGGGTCATCAGGCACCTCTCCTTTCGATAGGCTCCCCATAATGGATCCAAAAAAATATATAAAACCATAATAGTGTGCAATATGCCAAAATCCACAGATAATAAGGGCAAGAGAAACCTCCATCAGTGTATATTTCAAAAAGTATCACCAAGAGTGAATAGTTTTCACCATCACCACATGTACTAACCACTCACCAAATGTTACATGTAAATGCACATTAATTCCAGCCAGGTCTCCTCATAGCATGGATCTCCCAAGGCCATGGACTCTCGGCTAAGTGACCTCAAATGAGCTTGCATGGGCAGTGTTTTAACCAGTTAGTCATCGCCATTTCCCCATAAATGAAAAAATAGGACCACATATAGGGTTGCCACATCATCTCTTTAATCCAGGACACATATTAATTACACAGGGTCTGTGGCTGATGAAGGTGGCAATTAAACTCACATGGTGTCTTATCTGCATTAAATCAGCCTCATATGTGTCCTGGATTAAAGGGATGATGTGGCAACCCTAGCAAATAGCGTAACTCGTTTTTAATTTACCAGTAAAGTTAGCATGAATAGGAGCGTAGCCTCCCTGGCAGTTTTCCCGAGTGTGGCTCGGGGTGAACTTCCATTACAAATAGCGGAAACCCCAAGCCACACTTGGAATCGCATCGCTGGATCCAGCCAATGTTACTTACCTTGTCACCTGGATCCTGCGATGTCCCCTGCTCAATGCCTCTGTGTGCCGGGCTCAGTTCCCTGCGAGCATCGCGCCACACGGGAGCGGAGCCTGGCGGCAAATTCAAAAAGTGAAACACACAGTACACTGTACTCTGTAAGATTACATTATTGTATCAAATCATTTCACATCCCTTTTGCCCCTAGTACTGTGTTCAGTATCCTGCCTGCATTTTTATATTATATATGCCATTCTTTCTGCCTGGAAACTTGAGAATGTCTATAGCGTCCAAAAAGCGTCCCTTTACATCAAAAGCGTTTTTGGCCAGCTAGAAAACAGCGATAGTAAATAAGAATCATTTGCAGAATTGAGTGACACTGATTTGTGATGAAATTTATCATCAGACAGTGAAAGTAACGACAGTGACAATTCTGCAACTGAGCAAATTTCAGTGTTTTTGACTAGATTATATTATTGAATACATTTTTTTATATTATTATTTTTGATAATTATTTATAGTAAGCACATAGAAAACACCGTTCTGTGCAGTGAAGCCAAACTCAAGTAGACCTTAATTGCATTCCTACAGGTGCCCTGGCTCACGAATGACCTCCTTCCATTCTAAAGTCCATACGTACAAACAGAAAAGATGGGTCAGCACACTTGGCTAACTTTTATGACATGATGTAATAAAGAGGAAATTATCGTCATTCCCAAGTGTGACGGCTCATCTTTTCTGTTTGTAATTATTTATAGTTATTTATTATATTTTTTTCATATATATTATAATTTATGATTTCGTTATTTCAAACTTTATCATACCCGGGATGTCTCCTAGACTCTTGTAGGCCTGTAGTTCTTATATAACTCACTTAAGACAATATAAAATGCCAAATTTATATGTGAAAAAATGTACCGCTTTGAGAAGCAAAAATCTGACATCATTATACCGCCAGGGTGGTTAAGAAGCATAAGAAGCATAAAAACATACAGCATCCACTGATCAGGTGGACCATACAGTTATTGGGAAACACACTCTGATGCGTTTCAAGCTAACGCCCATTCTCAAAGGGTTCCTTACAGGGTGTTGGATGGTCCCCTGCATTTATATTCAGCCTAACATCCAAAAATGCCATCACCTGAGAGCAGCGTCCACGAAACCGGATGTAAACAGAGCCACTTCCGGTTCCGGCGACATGTTGGATACATCACTTCCGGTATTGGCGCCATCTTCACCAAGTAAAATTATGTCATTTCCAGCATCGCCGCCATTTTGTCAGTGATTATCAATATCAATGAGGATACCAAAACAGTGCCAAATAACGAATGAGGAAGGAAATGGAAGTGTACCCCAAACGGAGCAGATGAGTAAGGCAATGAAATATATGCATGGACACATCCAATAAAAGCGACATAATGAGTAGAATCAAATAGCAATAAAGTAAAAAAACTAAAAGTCATGTAGCACTAAAGTAAATCAGCATGAATCTATCCGAGAAAAAAATGAAGATATATATAAAAAGTGAAAAAAAGGAGGACATATGGAGGGGAATGTCAAGATTAATAACGCAGAGGAATATTTAGCTGGTATCAATAAAGCAATTTATATCCTAATCCATGTTATGCCCATAGGGAAAATAAGACTTGAGCTCATATATCCAAAACATTTCTTTTTTGGATATCTCCCTAATTTTGTTTGTACCTCTCCAATGAGATTGCAATTTGCAAATGGCTGTAAATTTGAAACTACAAAGGGTCCCTATTGTGGCACTGTGGCAGCCTTTAACACACTCTAGCTCTAACACTCTAACTCCTTCACACTCTATCCAAAAATAAAAATAATAGCCTAAAACAGACTCTAACCCTTCTGCATTCTCTCCAAACATAAAAGAATAACCTAAAAGAATTTCTAACCGTTATACACAACATCCAAAAAAGAACAAAATAGCCCTCTACAGACGTGAACCCTTCCACAAAAATAATAACAGAAACTCATTGTCTCCCAAAAATATTTAACAAAATGCAGAAGTTCCATTTGAAAACTTTCTTCCTTTTAAGATTACGTAAAGATGAACATCTTTCTATATCAAGGGATTTGTACAAAAAATATTATTTTATTGGTTGTTACATTTATACAAAGAACATTTGTTTTCTATCTGATCTGCAGGTCTTTTGTACCCATATGGAAGTTCCTCATATGATACCATTGCTCCAAAATCAGACGACGGAGCAAACGGCCCAATAGCACTTACTACTAATTTAACACTCTTCGGAAAAGTACCTACCGTTATCTATGTGAGTGCTTACTGTTAACTTTTATATGTAAATGTCTTTGGCTTGGCCTCTTCCTTGCAACTTCCTGAGTCTCTCTATTGTTCAAAGAGTCCACCGTCACTTTAATAGGATCGTACACAGGGCTGGTGCAATGATTTTTGACTCCCTAGGCGAAACCTCATTTTGCCGCCCCCATTGGCTCCACCCCTGACTACACCCCCTTTGCCCTGCCCATGTGACAGGAAGCTCTGCTGCCTCTAGTGCTGGCTCCAGTGCTGCTCTGTGCCTCTAATTACACTACCGGTCAGACGGAGCAGCTGCCTGAGACTGAGTTAGTTACATGTTGCATGAGAGCGTCTCTACATACCCGGAAGCGACGGCATAGCCCGCATATGTGACACAGGAGATTTACCTCCGTAATCCACCATAGCCGGGCAGTAAAGGATACCAGCAGCTATCAACAGAACACAACAGCGGGCCTTGTGCATCCAGGAGAGACAGACCAGTGCCATTACAGAGATTGCATCGAGGAGGAAAGAGTGAGTAAAAACGGCGGACATTTATACAGTTGCTTGTGACTTGACTCACCTATCTCTTCACGCACATGTGGTACTGTTGACACTATCCTCTTTTTTCATATTCTACAGCCTCACTGGTCACAGCAGTGACAGGCATTCTATTAACCCAGCAAACCCACCCCATTGAGCAACTCCCACAACCCAGTGGGGGGCTCAATCCGATCACTGCTGGCGGCTCCCAGACCCTTTCCCCTTATACACCTGGATTGAAGTGACTATCCAGCCATCCATGGTAACTTTACCTCATTTCTAGTGGCCTCCTCCCCATTGCAGCTTACTGAATATTGGGACGTCCCAGACATCTTTTTACCTGTTTATGTGTTTGTCTCCCCTAGTGTGTTGAGTCTGTGTTGTGTTTGTTAGGTCCTGACCACCAGGAGACTTGGTCTCCTTGGGTCAGTTCAGATACTTTCTGTTACCCCTATCAATTGTTGTTTGATATATTTGCACATCTTGGCTGTCACTATACAGCTTTTTTACTTAATAAATTTACATGAGTTTGTCATCACATACTGTAGTTATTTCCATTCCTTCTGCTATAACCGTGCTGGTTCCCCCTCGCTGGGAGAACAATTTTTGTATATGCAGTCGTTTTTGGGTTAAGAAGGACACCTATACTTGGTGAGTGATACTACAGTATGATGTTTTAGACTTATAGGACCTATCTATACCTGTCAAAAGTTCCTTCTGTTCTTTTAGTTACATGTTGCAGCCTGCAGAGCATGCAGATGCTGAAGGAAACCAGCGACCGGGCACCCCTAGGCAGCAGTGCGCCCTGGGCGGCTGCCTAGTTTGCCTAGTGGTAGCACCAGCCCTGATCGTACAGAGGTTTTGTACATTCTTTCTATATTTTCATTAGGGCTCATTTAACCACTTAAGGGCCGGAAGGATTTCCAACTGTAGGACCAGAGCACTTTTTGCGATTTGGCACTGCGTCACTTTAACTGACTATTGTGCAGTCGTGCAAATGACATTTGTGTCCTTTTTTCCCACAAATAGAGCTTTCTTTTGGTGGTATTTGATCCCCTCTGCGTCACTTCTGATCACTACTATAAACAAAAAAAAACAATTGTAAAAAAAAACTATATTTTTTACTTTTTGCTAAAATACATATCCAAAAAAATATAAAAAAACAAATGTATTCATTGGTTTTGGCCGATTTATATTCTTCCTCATATTTGTGGTAAAAGAAAATCGCGATCAGCATTTATTGATTGGTTTGCGCAAAAGTGGCCGCGTTTACAAACCATGAGAATTGATTTATGGTGTTTTTACTAATTTTTTTTCTTTTATTAGTAATGTCGGCAATAAGCGAATTTTGTCGGGATTGTGACATTACGGCAGACATGTCGGGTATTTTTGACACTTTTCTGGGACCAATGACATTTATACAGTGATCAGAAATGTAAATAGCCACTGATTACTGTGTAAATGTCATTGGCAGTGAAGTGGTTAACCTGCAGGGGGAGATCTACGGGTTAACTGTGTACCCTAGGCATGGTCTAACTGTGAGGGGGCTGGGCTGCCAGGGGCATAAGAGATCTAACTGATCCCAGTGACAGGGATCAGTAGATCTCTTACATGCCGCCTCACAAAGCGGTAAACCGCCATGTTTTATCGGCGGTTTCCTGCTTTTCTTCTGTGCCAGGCGATCACGGCTCGCCGGCAGAGATCGAGTGCGCCTGACCCGCGGCCATACTGCTGGAGAGTGCGGCGGGCATGAGAGTGCGCCACCAGTGGAGCGCTTCCACCCGCTAGCCGGGCATGTGCGAGCCGCCGTTTATAGACAGCGATTCGCGTAATCGTGCCACTCTGCAGCAGTAAATCTACGCAAGGCGGTCTGGAACCTGTTAATTAAATTACAAATGAATATAGTACATTCTCCTTTTGGGTCCTTTTCACACTTCCCAGGCTATTACTTTGCTTCTTTGATGTAAATAGCCTTTTGCTTATATAACTCAATGCTCGAACTTTAATGTACACAATAACTCATAGGGGTTGATTTACTAAAACTGGAGAGTGCAAAATCTGGTGCACCTGTGTATGGTAGCCAATCAGCTTCTAACTTAAGCTTGTTCAATTAAGCTTTGACAAAAAAAAACTGGAAGCTGATTGGCTACCTCGCACAGTTGCACCAGATTTTGCACTCTCTTTTAGCAAATCAACCCCATAGTGTCTAATCTGCAGTTTAAATCCCACAGATGGAGCCTCAAAGCAGGCAGTATTTGCTGTACTGTCTCCCATAGTTATCCCATAGTGATCTGGAAATCCTTTGTTGTTTGGCAAAGGTTTATTTGTAAAACAAAGGGGTATATTTACTAAAGGAGTAATTGGAAGAGGGTATGTAAAAAGTTTTGGTCCCCAACCCAAATCCACACTAGCAAGTTGAGCAAGAAATCCTGCGGATACCCAGGGGATCGGATTATCACGGCACCACGATGTTAGGTTAACCAGACTTTACATAATAAGTTAAAAATATTCAGTTTATTTAAACAAGGGTAAAATATTCTTTGTCAGAAAAACAACAGTACATATAAAAGAATCCATCACCCCGTCTACGAGTCACCTCTTGCCTGTTTTTACCACCACGCTCAGGAATGTTGATAAGTCCACCTATACGAACTGAACACTGAAAAGTTAGAAGTTCTATTTGATCACTCCAAAATATTAAGGTTTATGTTGATACACTGTTATATTTGATTCCCATAACCTGTACACAAACGCTATGCCCTGGTGGCAAACCTCAATCACATCAATATCATACGTATTCATCCACGCTACCTATTCAGTACTTATTGGATCTTGTAATTCATTTTCTTTCTAATATATTACTGTTTAATGAAAACTTCAATACAATATTGAAACTGAAAGAATCCATCATCAGGTACACCTATTTCTCCCACATGAGAGGACAAACAGAAACCAAGGAGGAGACAGTATTGTTGAAGAGTTGAGCCATGGACATCTAGAATACTCTACATGTTTCGCGGATATGCAACCGCTTCTTCAGGAGAGATGTCTATGGCAGTAAAAAAAGAATTCACACAATATGACAATTGCCAAAAGTATACATATTAGCCATATCAAAAAGGCATATTACATTTACAGACTTGGGGAGGTAAAAAGTGATCCGCTTACCAACATACTCACTCGCACCAGGGGGCGCAACACAGTGGGTTAGTGCACCTCGTCGGCAGAGAGGGGGTAGTGTAGGGAAAAGATGGTAATATCCTTGATATTAGATACCTGTAGGGATCATGATTATATTGTCCAATTTAGGGTCAGCAATCACTGGAGTTGGAGGGACAGAGGTGGGAGGGTAAAAGAAGGGGGAAAGGAAGAAGGGAAGAAAAAAAGGGACCTCATGCTATTATATGAAGAGGGTGAGGTCAGCGAGTCCTTGGTGTACCCCCCGAGCCCCCTCACGAGGGCGCTCCCATGGCTCCGCCCACGGCCCGACCCGCTGTCCCTACCCCTCTGAACACTCATTTCAAAACCAAACCAGAGAAATTTCCCGATTTAATGATGTGCCCAACCATCTGGGCATTTTTACAACAAGTTATTAGGGATCTTAAGCAGCATCGGTGGAGTGAATTTCCTTCCAACCCTACTCCGCAGCAATCCTCGGCTCTCAAGAGACTACAGAGACGTACGGACATTATAATCAAACCTTCAGATAAAGGGGGTAATATTGTCGTCATGACCCACGGCCAATACTTGGCCATGTGCCATGACGCATTACGGAATCCCGCCTGGTATCAACCCATTTCACATAAACTTGTTGAACAGTTTACTCAGGAATTTCGGGAACTCTGTACTGATGCCCACTGGAGGGGCTTTATTGACAGAGATACTCTAAACTTTCTCATCATTAAACACCCCCACACTCCGACATTTTATACACTACCCAAGACTCACAAAAATTTATCTTGTCCACCCGGAAGACCAATTGTATCCGGGATTGGTTCACTTACCGATCATGCCAGCCAATTCATTGACAATTTCCTCATACCACATGTCATGGCTCTACCCTCCTACATCAAAGACACAACGGACCTTCTCAAGCACATAGAGGGGGTTCAGGTCCCTCGAGACTCCCTCCTCGTGGCGGTGGATATAGAGGCTTGATGGCTGAATCTTTTCTGATGGCCCAAGATCATACCACTTGGCCATTTAATAATTTTCTTCTGGAACTCTTGCGGTTCATACTTACCCGCAATTTTTTCCTATTCGATGGACAACTCTATCTACAAATACAGGGAGTTGCTATGGGGACTTCGTGTGCCCCCTCTTATGCTAATTTATATCTGGGAGAGTGGGAGAGGGATGTGTTCTCGGATGAGACTTTCGTTGACTATCTACCATTTATCCTTTTTTGGTTTAGGTATATAGATGACCTGTTCTTAGTCTGGACTGGTTCTTGGGACAATTGAGCCAGTTCATTGATAAATTGAACTTGAATGATCTTAATATTTTCTGTACCCATACCATCAGTGACTAGTGTTGAGCGAACCCGGACTGTAACGTTCGGGTCCGTACCGAATATATCTCCGACCCAGTGTACTACGTGACCGGTTAGTGTCGGTACGGTAATCATCCGTACCGACACTACCGAAGATTCCCGTTTGGTCACTTTGCGAACAAGTAACCGACGGGACGTCGATAAGTTGTACACAATAGTTGATGGTCTTGGGTCTTGGGTTTGGGCTTGCAAAAAAACTTTACAGGCACAAGCCCAGGCCCAGGGCCTGTGGGGTTTCAAGCCATGCCTGGGCTTGCAATGTCAGGCCCAAGCGAGTTGTGATCAGTGACTACCATACCCATGTCTTTTATAATTCTAGTAAGTTCAAGTTAAATAGTTACTTGACCGAGTTAACAGGGTTC
>BLSH010134973.1:29071-49866 GCA_018402905.1 Glandirana rugosa
ATGCTGGAACTTCCATGCTTGCTTGTTCCGGTGTCTGACTGCAGCCTGGCTGTGCGACACTGAACCACCAGCAGCCCTACTCCCGCCGTCTGCGCCGTTTAAATGAGGCTAGCCACACCTCATCGGCGCCTGCAGATGATGTCACTCGGCCGGCTTAAGCTACCTATGTAACTTCCGGTCGCCAGCATGGGAACGTTCCCGCCCCTTCCGCCGGAAATGACGCGCCGGGACGCCTCCTCACCACGAGGTGCATCTGAGCCGGCTCCCCAGACCCAACGGAATGGACAGCTGGCAGCTAACCATCTGCAGTCCTACCTCTCCCCGAGGTTTGAAGGCGGCTGAGTCACAGCCCCTCTCCCTTCTCCAGGGAGGGATCGTGCGGGCTCAAAAAGGGTACCGTGATGCTCCAGAACCCCTCCGGTCAACCTCTGAGACTTGGGGCTCCTAAAGGCTTCTGATGTGCGACCTATCCTTCTGGAGGAAACACAAATACTGAGGTATATGGCCTGGAGGACTGCCTTTTATTTAAAATTGGGGATGTGTTTCCTGTCCGGAGGGGAGGAGCCCAAGGTCTCAGAGGCTGTCCTGGAAGACGACTTGAGAAAATAAAAATAAATAAAAAAAACCTAGTGGTGTGTAACAGGCATTTTATTTAGGAGAGTTTGGCATCAGTTTCTTCTATTTGGTATCAGAATTGTACTGCACAGGGGCTTACACAAGACCACTACCAAATAAAATCAATGAACTTGCACTAGTTACAATGTAAACTACAGTCAATTTTTTTTTAATAGTACAATTTACATTTTTTAAATCTGCCTGGATTTAGCCTTCAATAATTTCAAAATGATGTGTACCATGATTTATAGACTAGGCAATTAGGGGCATCGGGACTGGGAACAAAGCACCCTGTATAACCAGGGTTAGAGATGCAAAATACACCTACAAAAGGCATTGTCCACAATTTGGAAAATTTTAATAAATGTATCAGCACGATATAAAAAAAAAAAAAAAAAAAAAAAAAAATTTCAAAGGTTTAATGTTCGCATTCAGACTTACAGTCTTGCAACCATGGTCAGTGACTAGTGGCTACAATGCACAGGCTCTAGCACTGTTTCCCCCTTCTGTTATGATTCTTGATGAAGTTATGAATGGCCTACAATTGCAGTATGACACTAACCTGTGGCGACATGCTGCAATTGTAGTCCATTCACAACTCCAACAGGCCAGCACTGTGGAGTCCCCCTCTGCCATGGTGGTAAATAGAACCTCAGCTAAAAACCAAACAGCTCCTACTTTCAGGAAACCTGTATTGCAGGAATATGTAGGCTGCCACTGATAATCTATAGAAAACTAACCTGGATGTGATGTGTATTTAATAACAGTCCCTGACCCAAAACACGCATATAGATCAGGAATTGCATGTTTGCTAGCTGTATCTGGTTCTATGTCAGTAACTCAAATTACAGAATGCAGTGGCAGTCATGTAAACTAGCATGTTAAGCTGACTGGCAAATGTAGCTTCCACATTTTTATTTATTTTTTATTTATTTCAGGTACTTATATAGTGCTGTCAATTTACGCAGTGCATTACATATACATTGTACATTCACATCAGTCCCTACCCTCAAGGAGCTTACAATCTAAGGTCTCTAACTCACATTCATACACATACTAGGGCCAATTTATACAGGATCTAATTAACCTACCAGCATGTCTGGAGTGTGGGAGATTTCTCCCAGCACAAGTTTCCTTCATAAGCAATAAAGTACTCAGCCTCTCCATTACACATATATATATATATATATATATATATATATATATATATATATATGTACAAATGGAGATGGTGTGTTACTGTAACCTGCAGACAAAATATGTAGCAATGTACTTGCTGAAGCCAGTGGGGACACTGAAAATGTATACTATACTCACATTTATCCAAGTACAGTACAGCCATTCATGTCTATGGGTGGCTGAATGCAGGACCCTGAGGGATACGAGCAAGAATGTACCTTGAATGGTCTCAGGTGCCCGTGGGCAAGAGGCTTTTGCCCCCTATTGATTCTTTAATCTAATGGGGGCTATACTTTAACCAGGGAGGAGGCTCAGAAGAAGGTAGAGCCAATGATTTTTATAGAAAACGAAAGCACTACAGAAAAAAAATAAAATAAAAATCTACCTTTGCTTATGCCCGTTTTCATCATGTGGTCAGTTTGAATTGGCCAGGTTACTTGACAGGTGTTTGCGTGTACACTTATTTGTAACTAGCAAACTAGAGTTTAATCAAGTTTAAAAGCAAATAGCATACCAATCTTGTCTGCACACAATGCAAACTAAGGCTGATACAAGACTAGGTTTCATCTTCGAGACTGGGTGCGATAGTTCTACATTGCGACAGCTCAGAAAGAGGTCAAAGCTTCTAAAGCTGGCCAGACAAATTCCAAATTCCGCCATCGGCAGGCTGGTTATACTGAAGTTGATCCATTGATCGCTAATACAATCAAGCTGTTTGGTTTTTTCCCCCACATGATCATTGTATTCTGCTGGCAGGGAAGACTCTCTCCCCTTCGCACAACACAATAGAGCTGCAGGAGGGATTCCCCCCATCAACCATGACTGTTCATAGGTGGACTGAAATAAAACTGCATAATGTATGGCCAGCCTAACTGCACCTCAACAATTTTTTTTTCCAAACTTTTAATAGAGAAAAAGAGAAACCAATGTGACATTAGCATATCAAATACAATTTATTAGAAGCACAGATCACCAAAGGCAGCCCGTCCATACATTAGCCTGTGTTTTTCATTCAATCAGAGGGTTGAATGAAAAAAAAAAAAAAAAAACCCACTGGCCCCATCCTTCTCATTGAGCTATTGCCATCAGAATAAACTGATCAGCACTGCAGTCTATAGCCTGTGTATCTGATCAAGACTGCACTATACAATCTCATGGTGTGCTTCTTTGCTAAAAATGGTGCATGTTGGTTTCAGGTCCATTGTGGTGCACTGGTAACCCAGTGAAATAAAATGAGGTGCCTTAAAATAAGGCACATGAGTTACTGTACAGGACTGGCTTTGTATTAATCAGCCCTCGACTTCCCCTAAACAAACTTCCCATGCCAACCAATCTTTCAGCCACAGCACAATGAACATGAAAAGCTTAGATTTCAGGGCTTGCTATGGGAAACAAGGACACGTTCACAAAATATCTCTATGTTTATATATATTTTTTTAATTAATTAAGCAAAAAAATGATCAGCGAGATGTTCAAAAAAATAATGGATGGCCAGATGGTAAAATGCACAGTGTCAAGGTAATCATTAAAAGAGCATGAATGCGTCTAAAAACACACACATCAGTTATATAACAACTAATGATCCTGAACATTCACAGGAAGTAAGTGGGCTTCTTAGGTCAGGAAGTTTGTAATGATACACTCATTACACATACACACCGCATTCCTAAAATGTTAAGTGTTATGTAAACAGTTACATCATTGACAAATGGTCACAACACACCCCAATCTCTCTGCAGGAAAGGTAAAGGAGTAGTAGACAGTGAGTACACAGAGGCGATATTCCCCATCAACAGAACAGTGTTGGAGACACAAATTGGGTGTGTGCATACTGCACTCTTAATCCTATTAACTCTTTTCATGTACATTCAAATTTTATTTACAAGTGATAAACCGTTCTAATGTAACAGCTAGTTATCATATGAAACACAAGCCTTTTGGTTTGTAACTGTTAATTTGCTTTATAAATCAATGCAAATGCCTGTTGTTTAGTAGTGAATGTACAGCTGTGCCACCAATTAATCCCCCACACAT
Organism: Glandirana rugosa; assembly: GCA_018402905.1. NCBI lineage: Eukaryota > Metazoa > Chordata > Amphibia > Anura > Ranidae > Glandirana > Glandirana rugosa. The sequence continues at coordinate 32,900 of BLSH010134973.1, forward strand.
AACAATAGGAGGGATGTTTGTGGTTGGCAGGGCTACAACAATGACAAATGGCTTCAAATAAGGTAAATGCTAAGGGTGCTAAATCACTCAACAGCTGGAGAGAAAACCACCCATATAGTATAGCCCTTCAAACTGACCACACACACATAGTAAGATTATCAGCAAACTTAGACCCTCTGGTGCAGATCTGCATGGTAGCCAATCAGCTTGTTCAATTAAGTATTGCCAAAAAAAAAAAAAAAAAACATGGAAGTTGATTGGTTTCTGTGCAAAGCTGCGCCAGACTTTGCACTCTCCAGTTTTATTAAATCAACCCTTACGTGTCTATTGGTCTTAAATTGAAGCACTAAGCTTTTTCCAATCAATGTTAAAGTGTATTAAATGCCAAAAGGCCAACTTCACCCTTAGTAACATGTTACACCCGTACCTGCATTCCCCCAATGACAGCAGACAGGGGTTCTTCTCACCACATCCGCTGTCACAACAAAAAAAGAAAAAAAATGAGTTGCAGTGCTCCACCCACACAGCTGCATCATTCATTCATTGGAATCTGTGAATGAATAAACTACAAGTCCCATCGGCCACTGCAGCAGATGGCTTGTAGTTTTCAATGAACTGCAAGGGAGCTGGTGAGCACTCTCGTAGTTCATTGACACTGCCTACTGAAAGGCTCATGCAATGTCTGCAGGAGCCTGACAATGCACCTGGAACCTGCTGATAACATATGCAGTGCTCTGTAGGCTCCCGAGGGGAAAATAAATAAAATAGCCACATTTTTTACCTGCAAAAATATGTGCATTTTTTTTCTAAGCCTTCAAGCTGCCTGGCCATAGATGGATCAAAAGTCATCCAGCAGGTCATCACCTGAATTTCAATCAATTTGCGGTTCCCACTTGGAAGTAGTCGACCTTATGGTCAACTTCTCTCAAACAGGAAAGTTGGAAACTGTGTTAGATCACAGCATGCAGCCAATCAGATGCACCGCTGATCAGTGTATTCTGGCACCAGAAAAGTCCTGCTGTTAGAATAGAAACGCACAATGGGGAGGATTCCTGCATCCATCTCTGTGTGGATGGAGGAGTCTGTTAAAAAAAAAAAGGAATCATCTACTGCCAGCCTTGATGATCCTGACACTAGCAATTTTTTTGATAGTGGCACAATCACTCGTCTGACATCAACTTTTACAGTAAATAGACAGGCTGAATGTCCTTAACTGGGACACAGAGAGCAATAAAAACACCTCAAATCTAAACAAAAGTTTTGCCATTAGTTCTACTTTAACCTTTGCTACAGTTCAAAGAACCTGCAAAACAGATTTTAGACTGATTTACTTAAAGACAACAATGAAGACTGGCCACACGTTATACAATTTCCCTTTAGATTTACCAAAACCATATGATATGAAGGTCAAACCTAAACACTTTCAATGTGTATGAAATTAGGCAGGCCCTTAACACTACATAGTTGAAGGTACATCTAAAGGAAAATTTGTATAATGTGTGGCCTGCTTGAAACACAACCAGGAGGACACAAGTTGTACGTTCACTATGGAAGATGGAAATACACAATCCCAAATGTGTGTTGCCTCAGTTTTCATACAAGTGGAACATCAGATATTGGGGCTGATTTACTAAAACTAGAAAGTGCAAAATCTGGCGCAGCTCTGCATGGTAGCCAATCAGCTTCTAACTTCAGCTTTGACAATAACACCTGGAAGCTGACTGGTTTCTATGCACAGTTGCACCAGAGTATGCACTCTCAGTAAATCAACCCCCATGTGTGTTTGTAATAACATTTGTTACAGTATTTTCTGAGAAAGGGCAGTAACTCTGTCCAACATGGCCTACACACTTCCTCTTCTACTCGTATGTGTGTTTTACTCAGCTGTTAACACTGGGTCTAAAGAAATCTAAGCAAACCTAGGAGAACCAAAGATTACAACCCTTATGACTTACATACCCAAATCAGAATTTGTATATTAATGAAAAAACCTCCCCCCTCCATTTCTGCATCATATATTATATCAAATCTGTTAAATGCTTTCTAATAGCGAGGAGAGAAATATGACGTTTGCCACTGCTGACCTCTTAGGAAAATGCTGGTTGACTGGCTGCCATATTGACCTGGCTTCGGATCAGAGTGCCTGAACAGAACAAGTATGCGGATAAGGTATTTTCTTTGAGCTACCTGCATACTTGCTACAGCTCACAAAACAGAGATTACTGAAGTCAATGATGGGCCACTCAGACGGGCAGGCTGCTGGCAAGAATCAGATTCATACCTGCGGAGAAACTACCCCCCCCCCATGCACACAGGGGTTGATTTACTAATGCCTGGTACACACGATTAGATTATCGGGCGAATTATCTTATTTTTTTGCATGCTATCTCAGATCAAATCGGAAGAGTTTACTTATAGTCACGAAAATTCTCGGACAGAATATAAAAAAAAATCAAGTGATGTGATGTGTAACAGTGTATTTGTATCGCATTTTTGAACGACAAATGTACTGGTTAAACGAAAATCATACGATTGTGCAAGAAAATTTCCCCTGCATGTTCGTTTCCAGATGGAAAATATTGGATGAATTGTCATGATCGACTCTCGAAAGCTTTGTACTAACAATCCGATAACCATACAATCGATTCAAAAACAGTATTTTCCACATGATTTTGTGATAGTGTGTGGGGCTTAAAACTGGAGTGCAAAATCTGGTGCAGCTCTGCATAGAAACAAATCAGCTTCCAGTTTTTATTAGCAAAGCTTAACTGTACAAGCTGAAGTGAAGCCCTGTACACACGATCAGAAAATGCCGCTCTCGAAGGATCGTACGATAATCGTATCCTTAGTACAGAGCTTTCAAGAGCCTATCATGACAGTTCACCCAATATTTTCCGTCCAGACAAAATCGGACATGCAAGAAAAATTCTCGTACGGTGCCCGATCATGATTTTCGGTTCATCGGTACAGCCGTTGTTCAAAAATGCAATACACATACGCTACAACACATCACTTGCGATTTTTTTTATTCTGTCGTACGAGAATTTTTGTGACTTTAGTAAACTCTTCAGATTCGATCTGGGATCAGCATGCAAAAAAAAAAAAAAAAACGCTCTTTAGCGTGATAATCTCATTGTGTGTACCAGGCATTAGAAGCTGATTGGCTACCATGCACAGCTGCCCCAGATTGTGGGTGTTACAGATATAGTAAATCTACCCAGCCCCAACCAGATCTGTACCCTGTCAGCCATTCATGGTTTGAAGGTAGCCCGGTTGAGCAGGACAGGTCGAGATTTGATCCATCTATGGGCAGCCTGATTGGATCAAAGTCAAAAATTAGTCAAAAAATGAGCGATTTTCTTTTCTTCCTCCCGTGATGGAAGAATAGAAAATGGAGTCACCTATGGGCTGCTTAAATAAACACCTGGCCAGCGCTGTTCATCCAAGCACTGATTAGGGGCTCTGATGCAGTAATTTTGTGTCTGCAAACAGTGATTCTGGCCTTCTACAAAGTGGGTGCCAGCGAATCACCCAGAATATAGGTGTCCAGAGATCAGAGCGCTGTCCGCATTCCCCCATCCCAATGATCCCCAACAACCAGCATTCCCACAAGGAGATCAGCAATGGCAGCCTACACATTTCCATCAGGATAGGGTAATCTACTTACCTGGATGTATGCTATACAGCTGGAATATTACATTGGAAGGAATCATATAGTGACAATTAAATGATTTCTCCTAAAGCCCTGGGGTTAGTCCTATACTGTACACAGCAGTGTGCCCAGCCATCTCTAGGATTTTTCCCTGGAAATCAGCTCATACAGGAGCACTAATCCCTTGTAATTAGTAGGCCTCACAACCCACCACATCAGGGTTGCTGGGTGGTCACTAGCACTGCTATGTTGTCATGGCAACCGTGGGGACAGGCTGGGTGACAGGCTGGGTGACCTCCCCCTCCTCCTTCCACACACATTACACCGCTCGTTCCCTGGGCCGCCTATACATTCCCCGTACACCTATATATTTAATATAAATGAGGACCGAGAACACTCAGCCACATCCCACTGACGGCCTCCTCACCTGCTCTGCCGGGCGGCGTGGTTCAGTAGAATCCGGAGCTGCTCAACTACGCCTCTCACTTTCAGTCCAGCCATCATCATTCCTCTGCTCTAGTCTGTGTGTAAGCTGCTATGGCGCGCCTGCGTACTACAACCTAGCTTGGACCCCCCTAGGGCAGGGCTCACGGCAGCCAATAGACGTAAGGAGGCGTGTCAAACTACAACTCCCAGCGTCCCATTCGCTGCACGCTGCTGAGACTCGTGGGCGGCATGAGCCGCGCTGGCAATCTATCAGTGAGATGTGAAGCCCCGCCCACCCCTAGGGCTGCAGTGTGTCAGCAGCTGGTGTGTGTAACCTTCACCCCGCCGCTGTCCACTCCACTGGAGGGAACTTGTCTGGTGTACTGTTCAAATATAAACATGATAAAACTGATTTCCAGCCACTCTGTGATATTGCATTGTATATAATGCAGAGGGCTGCTTCACACTCTATGCACACACCAATGCCTATTGCTTTCTATGTGCCCTGCTCACACAACACTGTGGTGATGTGCCCTGTGGAAGACATGCTGCATTGCGACATGGCGCCGCAGGTCAGTGTATCACCTTGCGCTGCTGTTTCAGAGACTTGAATGTACTGTACATTTGTACACTCTCAATAAAGTTCATAAAAACAATATAAACAGTGCAATGGCCTCTTTATAGCATTTGGCAGGCTCTGTAGCATCATTAGTGGATACCTGACACAAATGGATACCGGAAGTGATGTTTGTACAAAAAAATGACAACTGCGCATGCGTCCCTCCTCGCTATGCGTTCCAACATTATCCTATTATGTCACTACACCGGTGACCCGACAAATGTTGTAACAGTAGTGACGTTCCGTCGTCGCCATCTTGCTATACCCCGCTCTCGTCTCCTTTTGATTTTTGAAAATGGAGCAGTTTAAATCCGGGGGAAACTGGAAGTGACCGCAGTACTCATCGCTTCCAGTTTCCTATTCCATAGTGCTCATCTGGGACCTTTCCATCCTCCATGGGCTCTGTGGTAAGCTGGTGGAAACGCCAACTTTAGTTCTGGGTTCTCTGGTGGGATGGAGATCCCAGAGAGGCATCGGTGAGAGGGGGCAACCCCTCCCACCACCTGTAAAAGCAATCCAGCCGCTCGGATGGCTTTTACAAATAAGCAGTTTGCTTCTGGAAAAAAACAATACTGGGATGATGCCTGTAGCTGCAGGCCTCATCCTGGTATACCACTAGAAAGCCGTAACATATATGTACCTTAGATGGTCTTCAAGTGGTTAAGAGGGGACAGGATTAGACGTGCATGGCGAAAAAATTAGTTTAGTTAATCTAGTTAATTTGTTTCGTTACATTCGGTTGATTCATTTAATTCGTGTTCGGGATTCATATTCGGAATTAGTTTCATGTCTTTTTCGAATTTTCTTCTAAATTACGTTTTTTTATTTATTGAAAGCGTTCTAATCGATAAATGTTGAATCAGTTAAATCGAAATCACGTTTGCCATAACTAAAACAACATTATTTCGAAATGGTACTCTACTAACACACACAGACTTTCATGTCAGCAATATGTGTACAGTTAGAATTCGACTGGAGTTTGATGTAAAATTCGGTTTGAATTTCAGTCTGAATTTCTGAAATTTGGATGAATTTCGTTTCGTTATTCAGACCATTCGGTAAAATTAGTTTATATTGTAATTCGGGTATTTTTATTTTATTTATTTCAGGTACTTGTATAGCACCGTCAATTTCTGAAGCACTTTACATATACATTGTACATTCACATCAGTCCCTACCCTCAAGGAGCTTACAATCTAAGGTCCCTAAGGGCCGGTTCACACTGGAGCGGAGCGGAGCGGCACGAAGTGGCGCTCCAGGTGGCTTGCGAGGAGACTTCTATCATAGAAGTCAATGCAAGCCGCCTGAGATCGCCCTGAAAATAGTGCAGGGACCATTTTTCTAATGCGGAGCGAAGCGATTCGCTCCTATTAGAATGGTCCCATTTGCACAGCATTGAGGCGAATTGTCAGGCGACTCAAGTCGCCTGACAATTCGCCTAGATGTGAACGGGCTGCGAAGTCGCGCCGCTCCGCCCCGCTGCAGTGTGAACCGGCCCTAACTCACATTCATACTAGGTCCAGTTTAGACAGGATCTAATTAACTTACCAGCATGTCTTTGGAGTGTGGGAGGAAACCACAGTACCCGGAGGAAACCCACACAGACACAGGGAGAACATGCAAACTCCAGGCAGGTAGTGTCCTGGTTGGGATTCGAACCAGCGACCCTTTTGCTGACAGGTGAAAGTGCTATCCACTACACCACTGTGCCGCCCACAGATATATTTAAATCTCAGAATAACAAAAAATTTGTCAGAATATTAATTTGAAGGGAAACAAACCGCACATGTCTAGAGAGGATATTGTGGTATCCTTAGGCCTTGTGCACACAGGGTGTAGTATACCATATGAGGAGATGGGCCCACGTGCACTGCAAACTCCCACCATCTGCATTCAGGGACACTCACCCACCCCCACACTGAAGTTGGGAGCAGCCAGGCTTCCCAGACATGCCAAACTCCTACTATCTTTGAATAGAATGGGGCTGGCTTACAGCCTTTGTCCAGTGTACCTTTGTCCATCATATCTGACAGCCAGGATGATAACACAGCAAACAATAGGAGTGCATGATGCTGGAGTCTCTGGCAGGAGATGTGCAGGGTATGATAAAGGTAACTCTAGCATCTTGTCGTCTGGGGCTTTGATGAGCTTCTAGACCCCAGGGCATCCTTGGACACTCCTCATAAGGACAACTGAAATTTGTAGAAGAGGTCAAATCAGTACACTTACCAGAGCATGGTTCACCTGTGCATTATACTGGCCATAAATGGATAGAATTGTGAATGGACATTCTTAGGGAAATTTGTACAAAAATTCTCCGAACATTCGAATGCCGTTCAAAAGATTTAGTTTGCTTTTAACACTTGATTTTGGAATGAATAGACTTTATTGAACAAAAACCACATACATGGTTAGAAATTTGTTTGAGAAAAATGAGCCTTTCCTGTTCCTTTGAATTTTCTTTTCACTGTGATCGAAAACGAACGATGATTTGACCCCACTAATGATTAGAAAAACAAAATTTCATAGAACAAGAATGTTCGTTCTAAATTCTACCCATCTATGGCCAGCTAAAAACAGCCCATACATTATACTGCAGGTGGAACAAACAATGTGCATATTCCCCCACCCACATCGAATCCTCCTGACGTGCTATTGTATTCTGCCGGTGAGAAGCCTTTTCCACAGGTGGAATACAGTGATCAATATTGTAGGCTATAGCTGGGAGTTCTGATCATTCTAAAAAAACTCAACAGACTGGTTGTTTACAAGTCGAGAGATCGACTTGAGTAGAACCAGCTAGCCCATAGATCGAAATTCATCCAATCACTGCTGAACCGGCCAAATTTTGATCCATGTATGTCTGGCTTAAGTCAGGTCTAGATGGTACAGCCATTGTACTAATACACCAGAGCTGTTGTTTCCATGAACAATGCCCTATTGACTGGGCTACAATCAAGACTTAACTGTTCTCCATTGAGACTTGCAAACACCAACCTTGGAATAAAGAGAAGGTTTAAAAACTAAACCCTTAGGCTGTCCATAGATGGTGCAAATTAGGAAAGATATTTGCATGAATCCCCATCAACACTAATAGTTCTGACAGGGGAATCCCTCCTGCCAAGCAATTGTCTGCTTCTGACGGGGTGGGCAGAGGAAGCTGTTCCTGCTGGGAGAAGTCAGTGATTATCGTGGCTCTAGCAATAATCGGAAGCGAATCCAGCAGGCTGGTTGTACCCAAGCTGTTTGATCGATCAACTTGGTACATTTAGCCTGCCCACAAATGGTTCAAATCAGCGGGAACCGGCCGAGACTCGAACCATGTATGGCCAGCCTTAGGCTTCTTTCACACTGGAGCCAAGCGTTAGGGGTAAAGCGCCACTTGTTTTATGGGCGCTTTACCACTGTTATGTTTTCGGGGACGCTTTTAACCCCCAGGAAGGGGTTAAAAGCAGGCAACTTCGAGGCAACTTCAAATTCGACTATGCCAGGCGACTTTGCCTGTGGCCAGAGAAGGGAGGGAGGGGGTTGCCTGGGTAATTTGTAGGGAGTACCTGTGTAAATTATTTTCTTTTTCCTGTAAAGTCGCTTCAATATAGACGGGGATCTGACTTGGAGGCGACTTCCATTGAATTCTATGGGCACAAGTGGGATAGAAGTCGCCTTGAAGTAGTACAGGAACCTTTTCTGAAGTCGGAGCGACTTCAGTAGTGTACATTAAGATGGCTCTCATTCACTTCAATGGGATTTCTGATGTCAAGCAACCTAGGGCGACACAAGTCGGAGTGCAAGTCGCGGCAGTGTGATCCGGTCCTAACTGTGCACAGTTGATACATTTGGAAACTTGTGGCATCTCAGAAGAGTTTCCACTGAAACAATAACCACAGGAGATGGTGAGTGGAGACTAGAACTCCACCTTGATAATAACAACAAAAAGAGAAAGGCACACACAACCAAATAAAAAACAAAAATAATAAAAATAATAAATAATGTCCATAAACATGCATTATAGTCCCCACACCATGTTTTACAAATCTTCACGAATTTAGGAACTCACAAATTTTTGAATGTACGATTTTACGAATTCATGAATGGCTGAATTTACGAATGTACGAATTTACAAATTCATGAATGTATGAATTTACAAATCCATGAATGTACGAATTCACAAATTTATGAATGTATAAATTTACGAATCCATGAATGTATGAATGTACGAATTGGCGAATGTATGAATTTTCGAATTTATGAATTATAACCAATGACTCGAAAAACGAAAAAAAAAAAGCGAATGAAACGAAAACGAACACATTTTTTGGCAGTGCACATATCTACTAAACATACATATATAACTGTAAATGTAGGGATGGGGTGTAAACTAAAGTAACAAATCAGAAATTATTTTCCCTCGGTTGAGAGAGATTGTGGTGAACAAAATGGCAGTCAGGGGTCATACTTGGGCTTCATTGAAATAAGACAGTGATGGGAAATATAAGCAGCATGTAAAGGAACACTGTTTATTATGGAGCTGGTTAAGATTCCTATCCAAGCATCCATCAGCCAGAGGACAAGCACTATCCACAGGGATCTCCATTTCTTCACCGGACAGTGCAGGAGGTATACATATCTTATTGGACCATAGTTGTCATTGAGTACACCTTGCCTTTAAAAATAAAATTGGGAAGGACACAGAGGAACATGATAAAGGAATACATTTCATTTATTTAGTTGGTTTATTTTTATTTGTAAGGTTTCTTTAACTAATGTTATATGCAGATGGAGGGTCACACCTTCGATATACATATGAATGGAATAGTAAACACAGTGACTCATTCTGAAAGCATTCTTACATTGGATTTACCCAATTAACGCTTGGAGACTATTTGCAAGTGATTGCCGCTAATAGAGTGGAAGAGGGGGTAGCTTTCAAAAAACGTTGTTCTTTTTTTAGACCATAGGTCTTACGTTCAAAATCCTCAACTGATTGAAATTAGAATGATGATTTGTGTTGGGAGAAAGAAAAGATTGCCTTGGGCCTGCCAGGCTCTGATTCATACCTATGCATTTTTAGTGCTTTTTGCATTTTGCAGATTTGCACTACAGAAAGTGTTCCATAGGAAACCATGTTAAATGGACTGTAGTGCAAACCTGCAAAATGCAAAAAGAACTAAAAATGCATAGGTGTGAATCAGGCTAGCCATGCATTATACAGTGTTCTTTTCCTTTAGATTTACCAAAACCATATAATATCAGGTCAAATCTAAACACTTTCGATTTGTATGCAATCAGGCAGGCCCTTGTATTACATAATTGAATGCAAATCTAAAGGAAATTAAATAACAGAATTGTATGGCTAGCTTTAAGGGCCAGTTCACACCTTACAAACGCAGTGTAGATGCGTTCCAGATGTTTTTCTGCATGCGCATCTTTGACACGTTGTTGATGCGTTTTTCTTAACCTTAAATAAGGACATGTGTGTTCCAGCGCATTTCGGTGCGTTTTTTATGCATTTTACAGCATTCTAGTAAGTCCAGTGCAGAAAAAAATGCAACATGTTCTACTTTTTATTCTGGAACTGGAACGCCCTGGAACTGCAAGCACTGGTGTGAATCATGCCATTGAAAACCCTATAACCTACTTTCCATGCGTTTTTGATGCATAAAAAAGCACACTGGACTGCATATGGTGTGAACTGACCCTTACAGATCTGATCTTCAGGGTGAAAGAGATTACATATAACCCCTACGTCAGATATTCTAGTCACCTAGTAATGCCCTGTGCTATATTTTGGCCATTGTCTTGTTGAAAGGTATATTGAGTCATCTCCAAGTTGTCAGTCTATACTGCAGCCTTTCTCAACACCGAGGAACCCTTGAAATAATTCTCCGGTCTCGGGGACCCCCTGCTAAAAATGAAAAATCAACAACTCATGGTACATTAGTGTGATGGTCAATGGGAAGAATGCTCCTTACACTTGTGGTCATTGGGAAGGATCACCTCTTACAGATAGCTAAAATGATCAATGATGTCATTGAGAATTTATCTGAGAGGTAGAAATTGACCATTGCTCAAGGAACCCCTAGCAACCTCTGGAGGAACCCTAGGGTTCCATGGAACCCTGGTTGAGAAACCCTGCTCTACTGTATGTATATGTGTCATGTATGCCCAAATTAAGAACATATAGTAAGAGAGCACTCAGCATAGTCTGTTCCAGAAAAGATCATCAGTACAAGAAATGAACTGTGACTACTTTGTGTGTGGAATATATTTTTAATTTTTCACACACATTTGCACTTTATGCTAGAAAATTACAAATAATTATGTATTTTCTGAAAGCAGAGGCCCTGTAGCATAAAATGGCGGTAGTTGCATTTATTTTGTTTTTATATGCCATATTTTTTGCAACTGTTTATCAAATGCATATATTCCGTAAATAATACACTAAAAAGAATTTTATTGCAAACTAACACAATCAAAAACATAATTTTTGATAAAAATATAAAAAAAAAGAGGTTGCACTAAATAGAGTAAATACATACTCAACAGGTAAAGCATTAAAATTGCATGCACCCATGAAATGGCGAAAAACGACAGTACCTAAAATTGTCCATAGGTGATGCTTTAAAAAAAAGCTATTATAGCTTATCAGTTTAGAATGATTGCCCTAGAATTATTGCTATCACCCCAGTGTTTAATACTCCACATGGGCAGATCATACTGTATATGGTGCAAACCACAGGGGTGTAACTGGTATTGGGTACACAGGGCTTGGGCCTCATATCTCCTGCAGGTGTTCAAACCATCTGCACAATGCCACACATTTTTATGATTTGTGATGTCATTCGACAACACAGCTCATAAGGGAAGGCACAAAGCCGATCAAAGTGGCTCTATGCCTTGTGATTGCTGTGATGGCCTATCACAGCAAACAAATACACTTGGTGCCTGCACTTCTCTGATGATTCTATGAACGCACGGCTATCACTGACCACCAATGGAACAGGAGTACAATGTAAAGGGGGCACATTGACCACCAACGTAAGGGAGGGAGGGGACACACACTAGCCACCAATGTAATGTCAAAGTGGAAGGTAGGAACATACTATATTTCTGGCACATCAATGGTTATTTTTCTGTACTTGCAGGCATGTTTAAAGGGATAAAACAAATGCCAATGAATTGTAGAAATGTACTAGATATGTCTTTTATTTTTGCCGTGGCATACACTTTAAAGTGACACTAAACTCCAGTCTAAGAAAACAAAATTCTATTCAAGTATACTGTATATTCCTAACGAGTGGAGGCTGGTGGGTTTTTGGGGGGCAACCACCCCCCGGTGGCCCCCGACACGGCACTATCACCCCAAACCCCCCCGTGTATGCCGGTCGGTCGGGTGTTGGCAGTGGCTCCAGGGCGGCAGGGTGTGGACAACGGCTCCAGAGCATTGGGATGCGGACAGCGGCTCCAGAGCGTCGGGGTGTGTACAGCGGCTCCAGACTGGCGGGGTGCGGGCAGCGGGCCTCAGACTGGCGGGGTGTGGGCAGCGGCTCCAGGGTGGCAGGCTGTGAGCAGTGGCTAACAAGGGCGCACTGGCCTAGCGCATTATCCTTGATATATTTTATTTTATAAAAATCATAAAAACATACTCACAAACAGCTCGTGCAACAGGCATTTACAGTGTTGGAGTGGGTAACATCCGTTCAACCTTTTCCTACTGGTAACCTGGATGGACTGGCTGACGCGTTTCAAGGCCGTAGCCTCTTCATCAGAGCCTGGCTTGCTACGTTTGAGCCTCAGATTTATATCACACAGTCTGCGCTGATGGAGGGGTGGGGTCCTGTTGTGGTCCCACCCACTGGCCCCTTGTCAATGAGTATTAAGTATTATATACTATACTCTTAAAGCACAGTGCTTTAAGAGTATAGTATGTAATACTTAATACTCATTGACATCATCATCAACATTGTTGTCTTATATCACTGTGGAAAAGGGGGGGGGTGTCTTTTGACAATAAGGAGGGAGGAGCCAGGAGTTTAGTAGAACAAGTAGCCGGCCGCCCACGCCCCAAGGGCCAGTGTGCGGGACCACAACAGGACCCCAACAGGACCCCACCCCTCCATCAGAGCAGACTGTGTGATATAAAGCTGAGGCTCAAACGTAGCAAGCCAGGCTCTGATGAAGAGGCTACGGCCTTGAAACACGTCAGCCAGTCCATCCAGGTTACCAGTAGGAGACAGTTGAACGGATGTTACCCACTCCAACACTGTAAATGCCTGTTGCATGAGCTGTTTGTGAGTATGTTTTTATGATTTTTATAAAATAAAATTTATCAAGGATAATGCGCTAGGCCAGTGCGCCCTTGTGTGCCTTTTTGTTTCTCCAGTTTGGGACGACCCCAGTCCATCAGGTGGCAGCAGGTCGGCACGTTATCCAGTTCTGATACCATCAGACACTCCCTTCCTCACCATTGCAGAGAAGTCACTCTCCTTAAGCGCGGAGGAATAGGATTTTTTCTGTTGCTTTGTGAGCAGTGGCTACAGCGGTTTCCTCCACGTCTAATAGGATCGCCTGACATTTTGGCCAATCGGGAAACAGGTCTCAGAGTCGCTTCCTGATTGGCGGGGAGGAGATTTAGTGTGAAAATAGCGAAAATTTATTTGCCATCGCCGCACAACTGGGTGGGATCAGGGCACATCATCCCAAACAGCCTCCCCCCGTTTCTGCCGGTCGGCCGGTCCGACACTTATCTGATCTAGGTGGCGGGTGTCCTCCAGCGCGGTGGGGTGTTGGAAGTGGCTCCAGGGCGGCAGGGTGTGGACAGCGGCTCCAGAGCGTCAGGGTGCGGACAGCGGCTCCAGAGAGTCAGGGTGCGGGCAGTGGCTCCAGACTGGCGGGGTGCGGGCAGCGGCTCCAGACTGGCGAGGTGCGGGCAGCGGCTCCAGACTGGCTGGGTGCGGGCAGCGGCTCCAGACTGGCGGGGTGCGGGCAGCAGCCCCAGACTGGCGGGGTCCGGGCAGCGGCTCCAGACTGGCGGGGTGCGGGCAGCGGCCCCAGACTGGCGGGGTCCGGGCAGCGGCCCCAGACTGGCGGGGTGCGGGCAGCAGCTCCAGGGTGGCAGGCTGTAAGAAGTGGCTCCAGTGGTTTCCTCCACGTCTAATAGGATTGCATGACATTTTGGCCAATCGGGAAACAGGTCTCAGAGCCGCTTCCTGATTGGCGGGGAGGAGATTTAGTGTGAAAATAGCGAAAATGAATTTGCCATCGCCACACAACTGGGTGGGATCGGGGCACGGTGCTCTGTGCCCCAAGCCCACCCTTTTTTGAAGCCTATTAGAGTCTTTGGCTCAAATCAGGTGCTTAAAAAAAACACTCCCCCCCCCCCATTGGAATCCATAGTTTGGCACCCAGTATGTAGATAGGAGGGCCGGACGCACAGATAGGGGAAGCGGCGCCCATGCGCCCCTAATGGATGGGCCGCCACTGTTCCGAACACCAAAAAGTCCTTTCTATTGCTTCCAGCCTCCTCCAAATTTCCAAATTCGTTTTTTTCCGCTACTGTGATCAAAATTCCTGTTAGAAGATGGCTACATTCAATCCCCATGGTCCCACTGTATGTAGGAACATAGCCATCTTCTCTTGCTCGCTCCGTAGATTGACTAGGGACTATGGGATGTGTGGTGTGCATAGAGCCGTGTACATGACATCAACTAACATGCACTGCCCATTCCAAAGAAACAAAGGCGAGGGAAAAAAGGAGAGGTTCTGGAGCTCATGGAGGATGTTACAAGAAGACAGAGAAACACAGTAAAGCAACTGAATGAAAATAGATTACATGGCCATTAATTGATTTGTATAGATCATTTTTTGGAGAATAAGGATATAGTTTAGTGTCACTTTAAGTATTTTAGTCGGAAGGGTTCTATTGCAACACACATTTATGAGTTTAAACTAATCCTCACAAGAACAGTTACGGGAACGTTCGTGTTGAAGAGGGAAAGTATTTACTAGAAATACGAAGGTCGGGATTTCCCAACTGCAGCTTAACAAACTTAATTGCTCTCATTGTCCTGCAACCCATATATACTCCTGGCTCTGCTGCTTCACAGGAAGCTGGAAATGTTTCATATGCAAATTACACATGGAGCTGTGGAATGTTACAGATGTCACCATGTGAAGTGCTAACAAAGGATAGGCTATAGTGTGAATGGTACCTTTAACCCTGGCCTCCGGCATTGAAGGCAAGCCAAGCTGTGTATTTAGCACAGTGATAAATGTACTGCTGTGTCCACAGTGCTGTATAATTTAGTAAGGTGCTTCCAGACAAAAACTAAAAAAAATCTTGCTTTAGAATCAGATGCTGCAATTTTTTTGATTTAAAGCGGTTGTATACCCCCAATCAGGGGCATAACGATAGGGGTTGTGATTGCAACCAGGGCCCCATGCTCCAGAGGGCCCGTGCGTCTCCCTTGTACACCTGAATAGGAGGGATGTCGGGGGTGGCATTTAGAGGAACCATTCTCCTTCATTTTCCTCCTAATGGAGGAGATTGGTTCCTCTATATGCTGCCCCTCCTATCCAGTTTACTTGTCTTTTGCTGTTTCCAGGGTCCCTGTGTGCTTCCCTGGTCCCCCCCACAAAGCTGCTGTCCCCCCCCCCCCTCCTGCCAGCTGCTGTAGAAGGGGTCGGTAAATTTGTCATTTGTCCCTTTCAGGACGCTGGGTGCATGAATTCCTATGGCGGGAGTGTGTTTTTTGAAGCACCTGATTAGAGCCAGAGCCTCTAATAGGCTTCAAAATAGGGTGGGCTATTTCAACACTGATCCTCCTCCCGGCTAATCGGGAAGCAGGTCTGATACCCATCACCCGATTGTCTGAAAGGACAAGCGATCATATTGGACGCCTAGGAGGAGGGAAGGAGCAAGGCAGCAGAAGCGAGGAGGAGAAGACACAGGAGCCGCCGCAGCCTGATGTCTGCCAATGCCCGATGTGCCCGCTGATGCCTATCCCCGGCGCTGCCTGATGTGGCCGCCGATTCCCCAACCCTGCCACTGCCTGATGTGGCCGCCGCCTAGATGGGGTAAGTGCTGGTGGACCGGCAGACAGCGAGGGGGGGGTTGTTTTCCGCCCCCAAACAAAAAACAACCAGCTGCCACTGGTGTATTCTCCTAACATCTATCAAATTTGGGATCTGTAATTTCTATTGACAAAAGCATACAGTGTATTCTGCTAACATCTAACACATTCGTTTTTTTTTTTTTTATTCACAAAAGCTTCTCACCTGATAATTTGTTTATAGGTCTAGATTAAAGTGATTGTAAAGGAAAAAATTTTATTTAAAAAAAAAAAAAATAAACATGTCATTCTTACCTTCTCTGTGCAGTGGTTTTACACAGAGCAGCCCCAATCTTCCTCTCCCTTCCCAAGTGCTCCCATGGCAAGCCGCATGCTGTGGGAGCACTCGTGCGTGCTTGCTCCCAAGCCAGCTCTCTGCGTTCTTAAGACACAGAGAGCACAGCTTAGCCCCGTCCCCCACTTCTGCCCAGGGATCGGCAAGGTGTCCGCTCCTGGACACCAGTGTCCTCCAGGCCTGCCTGTAGTGTCCGCGGCCGCCTCGGGCTTTTTTTCACACAATTACTTTTTTTTTTTTACACAAGTCCTGCTAGGCTGTAGTAGGTCGGCCAGGGAGCGTGGCGCCGCCCACTCTTCCTCCTGGAGTCTCCTGCAGGCTGCAGAGCGTACTGTGTGTGGAATGATCACGGAGGGAGGGGCTGGGCTTTTGTGAGGAGACAGAGAGAGACCTCGCTCCGTATGTGGCAGGCAGCGTGGTGGTGAGCGCGGGCCTCGGGCCAGCCAGGGGAAGAAGAAGAACAGGACAGAGGAGCAGAGGTGCTGCAGTGCCTGCCTGAGTCCTGAGTCTGACTGAGGAGACTGTGTGTGCGGGAGCAAGCAGTGCCAGGCCAGCCCAGCAGAGTAAGTTTTTCCAGTTCTGGTACTCACTTCAGCGCCAAAAAATATTTCCCAGAGAGGAAGCAAAGAGGCTCACCAAATGATCACAAGTATATACAGGTAAATGTATGAAATTGAACCAGTGTTTATTAATTATATTGTATCAAATATAAATATCCACACCAGGGGGTTGCCACCCCCTATCAGATGGAGCCTTGCTCAAGGTGCCATGCAAGGGAGCAAAATGTAATACAAAGACACTGACAAGGGACCAGTACAAATGACACAAAACAAATAACAGACTGTCCGGATGCCAGATTGATTG
>BLSH010134973.1:74720-86173 GCA_018402905.1 Glandirana rugosa
GAGGAGACAGCGGCTCCTCCCCATTCATAAACTGAAGCATCGTAAGCACAGTTTACGATGCTCAGTGACATTTATGAATGGACAGTCAGTGATCACTGACTGTCCATTCAAGAAAAGGAAAGAGCCGATAAATTACAGATTTACCGGCTCTTTTCTCCGCTCTCCATCCTGACAGATCGAGGACAAGGGGGACTGGAAGAGCATGAAGAGGGACCGATCAGAGAGGGACCCGTCGGACACAGAGGAGGATAGGAGCAATGTGGGGGATCAGAGCAATGAGGGGGATCAGAGGACACAGGGGGACTGGAGAAGGATACAGGGCCAGTCAAGGGGGGTGATTGGTGCAGCGGGAGTTAACAATCACTGATCTCCCGACTCCCTGTATATATTTCATTGTAGCAGCTGAAAGCCGCGGGAGGAGAAGCGGCTGTCAGTTGCTTTAATGAAATGTATACAGGGAGTCGGGAGATCAGTGATTGTCTTCTAAACACCGCATTTATCAGCGTCTATGTGCGTGAAGTGTTTTTTTTTTTTTAGCGCCACTCAAAAACCCAATTCTGAAGGGTTTTTTGTCTGCCTGAAAATGTTTCTCTGCAAATGTCTCTAAACTCCCTAAAGCCTGTATAAACAGCAGTTTTATGCCCAGTGTGCATGGACCTTTAATTTTAATGTTTTAAATGTTTGCATGTATCATTTGCGATTATATACACAGTAGGAACATGGGAGCAACCATATTGAATGACATAATGCACGTTCTGCAAATCCTGAATTGCTCCTTTAGTCCCATTTTACTTGCAGGAAATAAAGGTGAGAGGACACAGCTATGTACATCAACCTTTTATTGAAAAACAAATGTACGATTTGTAAAGTGCATACAGCTCTTTGTACAATAGTGGCACAATATGCAGAAAATATTGAGCCAAGCTATAAGGGCAGTTTTCATTCACGACCCCCCTGAATTCTGCCACAACTATTGCACTGTTTACAGTGATTAATTACAGCCATTCACTTCTCTGGACAATTGTATGGCAGTTGCATGTAGTTGATATGGTCCACATCTAACTACACATAATTGCCTAACACCACAATTTACATGGTAATCTGCAAGTGAACACAGCTAGCTAATATAATTACAAGAGAATGGAATGAAGAGAATGGTCACAGTTCACTGCATAAAGTCACAACAGTCCTGGATAATTCCAGAGTGATTTTCTGTTTCACAATGTACATGGATGAAAAGTGCCCATGTAGTTTAGCTCTAAGAATCATTTTTCAGTTCATTATCACCCACAAAAAGTATCTCAATTCTTACAACTTTGCTTATCTTTGGCTCTGTGTACATCTCAAATATAGGGTTTCCCTTTATATAACACAATAGTCCACAAATCACAGCTCTAAAGTGGTGCTTTGTAAAATACTGGCACCATAGTTACAAAGTTAAACTATTTGTAACTGGCTGGTTTATCCATCAATATTATTTTTCTCAGCAGTTCATCAATATACATCTCAGTAGAACTTTTCCACTTGCAGAATTCCATAAGTCTGATATCACTGATATCCATAAGGCACTTGCTGAATCATCATGATTGGAGAATGCTCTTCAAAGACATTACTATATTCCTTCACCAATATTCAAACAGAACATTCAATTATCACATTACCAGCTATAAAGATAGATTAATACTGGCTGGAACAATGTAAACATTCTCATTAATAGCCAGGCTCATTTCAAGGGAATCTGTCAGGATAGAAATGTGTTTGCCATTGTTGAATTTGAATGTGCAAGTTTCAGGGTGATCAGCTAAAGCTGGCTATTATACAATTTTCTTTAGATCTACATTCAACTATGTAGTGCAAGGGCCTGTCTGATTGCATACAAATTGAAAGTCTTTAGGTTTGACTTCATATTATATGATATTTAAGTAAATCTAAAGGAAAAATGTACAAGAAGATTGTAGAATGTATGCCCAGTGTTATCCTTCCTTTACTACTCGGTGATGTAGATTCTGTACAGTGTATAAGTGTCTAATTTACCTGTGCTATACAGACATGTCATTTTTAACATTGAGGGTTTAGGGGCTGCTCTCTATCAACAGGGGTATCCCAGAGGACCTCCAGAGAAAGTCACTAAAGTGTAGAAGCAATGAGAGCACCACACTAACCGTCCATTGTGAAATTTATTCCACACAGAAGGCCTATGTGTTTTGGGGTGCAAACACTCTTCCCTTATCATGGCTTGTAAAGTGATGGTCATAGACCGAGGTAGTTAATAAGGGAAGGGAAGTACAACACTGTGTGGGCAAATGACATTGATATTAGGCTGTCAATGTCAGGTGTCCATCCAGTGTTGTACATTTTTCCTGTCTTTACCATTTCAGACCATTGATTCAACATCACTTTACAAGCCCTGAAGAAGGGGGAGAGTTTGAGTCCCCAAACACGTTGGCCTTCTTTGTGGAATACATTTTGTGATGGACGGTTGGAATGACTGTGACACTGATTTTTTCTACATTTTACTACTTCTACAGTGAGTCACTAACTTTGTACATGTGCATGTAAAGTGCCACCAAGTAGTGAAGCAAGGATGAAATCTCAAAAGGTATGCAAATTCAGAAACAAGTCGGTCATGATATCTCCTTTATTTCTCTCCATAAAGATTACCTTCGAGAAGGTTGTGCAACTAAAGTAAACTGCATAATCCAGTCACCAAATAATAATGATCTTATTATGTTAAACTAAAATCTAATTATGTATGAGTTACTCCACTCATTGCATATTGCATTCCCTTATTGCAAAACCCTGCTTTAAGTAATTACAGAACTGTAGAGATACTAAACTAACCCCTCATGAATGTTCTGTTTTAATTAGTGGGTGGTCAGTAAGTAAGATGTGTCCTACTTCCAGGAACTTTCAGCAGCTTTTAAGCTCTGTGACTGCCATGTCATAGTATTGAAGTCACACCAGACCTTAAATGGTAGTGCACAGCTTGTTGAAGCAGTACAACAATGGCTTTGCATAGGGGCTCTAACTAAACAGGGGGCTAGTTTTAATGACACACTTAGTCTTTAAGATGAGCAGATTACATCTCAGAACTGCAACCTGTTAGTTCAGTTTTTACTATTTGTTTTTCCATATTAGTCACCAGTCTTCTTTTTGAGTTTCAACAGTAATTAACTGTCATTAACTTGCATTTACCGTCTGGAGTAAGGACCATCCACACATTCTGGAGCATGAAGTGGTCTCTTGTAGAGTGAACTGTCCAAATATTCCACTTCGATCCTAACGGTTTACAAAAGTTTACGTTCAGTTTTATCAGTCATCTTCTAGTACTGGAAATGATTTTATACATCTTTAATAGCATCTAGGATACACATATCCATCTTCTGTCTGTTTAGTCTGGTTCAGTCTTTGTACTTTTAGTGCTTGTGCTTAGTCTGAGCACAGCTTGGACAAACTTTTTCTGTCCTGTATTTACCAGCCGTCCCATCACAAACACTTTCACAATGTGAAGGATTTTTAGTTTTCCATTTTGTTTCACTGGATAAAATTATGGTTTATTGCTTCTTCATTTCCCATTCCTGAAATAAAAAGATTACACACATCAGTATAATATAAGGTCATCTGCAGGTTTAAAAGTAAATGTTCTTTAGATAACAAACTAAACAACACTACCTTATTAAAGTATAACTAAAAGGCAAATCTTTTTGTTTAGTCTTGGATATAGATCTTGTGAAAAGAGAACAGAACACCTATTATGTTTTTATTGCCATCTGTGTCCCCATTAGGAAGATTCACCCTCTCTTTACTTGTCCTGTTTACCATTATCAATGAAAGTCAAAAGAAAATCACACATTTTGGGTTGTCCCCAGAAAACTAATAGAGGGGAAATCTTCCAATGGGGACATTAGTTCTGGTGGCCTGGTGGGCCTCAAGGCATTCCCTTAATTTGCCGTGGTTTCTCCCCATTGTGACACAGATGGCAAAAATAAACCTTATAGGGGTTATAAATCCTCTCTTACTCTATCCAAAATGACAAAAAAAGTCTGCCTATAGTTCTTACTTTAAAGTGACACTGTTCGGGGAAAATAATGCCTTCTGGGTCAACTATGTAATGTACTTTGCAAGAACTTTAGCAGTGTTTCTACTGATGATCCTAACCAGCTTCTGATTTATTAATATTGATAAAGGCTTATGTAGTACACTTTGCTAGCAGGAGATTAAAGTGGAAAGGCAACTTTCCATAACATTACAGAACAAATTACACAGCAGCTACTGTATATAT
The DNA here is from genome assembly GCA_018402905.1 of Glandirana rugosa. Lineage (NCBI taxonomy): Eukaryota > Metazoa > Chordata > Amphibia > Anura > Ranidae > Glandirana > Glandirana rugosa. The sequence continues at coordinate 79,003 of BLSH010134973.1, forward strand.
TTGAATGTATACCAGAAGCTGCCATTTAATGGATAGAACAAATAACCAAGCTTGTAAATACAGCATTTCATCTTTTTCCTTCTCCTGCTGTCTTCTAAGTGCTGATAAAAATTATAAAGAAGATCCCTTTCAACATGTATGCAGCATAGGTTAGCGGGGATCATGCAGGTAATAAGGGGCATTGTAAATGCCACCCTAAATATAACACTTGAAAACACCAATCTGTCCTTCCCTTCCTTTAAGCATACTTCCGATTATACATGTAGCGCTGGATCTGTTGGCCCTTTCCCCACACCGCCAGGCAACAGGGATTTTCTTGCTTTCTTTACAGGCTCAACAAACAGTCTAGGGGTTTTGGTTTGATTTTGTGTTTATTTTGGGGATAACTTGGATAGGGAATAGGGATGCATGGGATGCCCAGGACCAAGAACTTTTTTTTTTGTAATTCTTTTATTTTTCATAGGTTTGCATAGAACAGTCAGAGTGTACAAAAGAAACAATAGCATATCTATATATCAAACAGGTTTCACATTTGAACAAATATATAACAGCACCCCCAGCGCTACCCAGTACAGAAATCCTGGGACCGATTGTGAAAATGATTGTCCACGTGGAGATCTAAGGAAACAGTCAAGCTACTACTACGAGAAGACCCGATACACATGGGCATATATGCAAACAAAGTATAGTACAATAAAAAAGGCTAAATAAACCAAAACTATTTTAAACATAACAGGTGACTTTACGTCCCTGTGGCCTGCGGGGGCCCCGAGATGGGACAATAAGGCGGTAGTAATATGGACATAGATGCACATTTATCCAATCAAATAGCCCATAATGGAGTCCAAGATGCAAGTGAAAGAAACTGCAAGAAGTGGAAGAGATTTGGGGGTCAGGTGTCCTCGAAGCATAGAGGAAGTAGAATCACGCCCAGGGAGTGGGACTAGTTGCATGAAATCATCCTGATTGCTCCATTTCCCGAAGATAGGCCTCGGTATACACAAAGTGATGCCAAGGTCTCCAGGTCTCGCAGAAGGTCTCCTCCTGGTCATGCAAGGTAGCTGTTTGATCTTCTATATTCATGGCCACCCAGTGTTTAGCCTCTGCCTGACAATGCCAGTCCACCAGCCTGGTGAGATGTATCGCTCTGTAGTAGGCCTTCACATCAGGTAGGCCCACTCCACCCCTGTGCTTCGCAAGATGGAGAAGGTGCATCCTAATGCGGGGTTTATGATGTGACCATATGAAGTCGCGCAACATAGCCTTCAACTGCTTGAAAAACACTGACGGGAGGCGAATGGGGGGGGGGGGTTTGTAGTAGATACAGCACCCTAGACATCACAGCAATTTTTAGGGTATTGCAGCAGCAAAACCAGGTTATTGTGAGTGAATGCCAACGGAGAAGGTCCGCTTTGAGACAAATCAACAACGGGGCAAAATTTGCTGAGTATAGATTAGAGGGGTCGGAAGTGATGGCAACACCCAGATAAGGGTGATTGAAAAAAGAAAGAGCACCATACTCCTGTATAGACTCGGAATATGGGGGAGCAACCCATTAGCCAGAATTTTTGCAAACTATTTTAAATCAGTGCTCAAAAGTGCAATTGGGCGGTAATTCTCACATCGTAATGGGTCCTTCCCTTCCTTTGGAATAAGGGAGATGTAAGCCCTCAATATGTCTATTGGGAAGGATTCCCCGTCTGTGATAGAATTAAGGGCAGAGACCAATGGTTGAGATAAAGTCTCAAAGAAGACCTTGTAGTAGCTTGGAGTGAGACGGTCAGGGCCTGGGGCCTTCTTCGGTTTCGAGTGAGACAGGGCTGTCACCAATTCTTGTACAGTAATAGGCTCCTCCAGTTCCTCTCAGAGAGCAAGAGGAAGAGAGATATGACGGCGGGATGGTATGGCCCTCTGAGGGAGGAATTGATTGGGGGGGAACAGTCCAGGTTGTAAAGACCTTCATAGAAGGATTTAAACTCCGCAACCATATCTGAGGAGGTATTAAGTCTCAGACCAGAGGAGCCTATATGGGAAATATAAAAGTTTTTATGCGCGGACCACGCAGCGCCCGAGCCAACATCGTGCCTGGCTTGTTTGAAAATTTGTACATTGTACGATGAGCCCAGGCCATTTTCTGCTTAGTTTTATGGAATAGAAGTGAGTGGAGTTCCTCACAGACTTTAGGTAGGTCCTGATAGGCGGAGCGCGCAAAGCTGGCCTTATGGGAGCACTCCAAGCTCCATAGTCAGGCATAAAGTCATGATCTCTCCCATTTAAAGCAGGCTCCTATACTAATTAGTACACCCCGAACCACCGTCTTGTACGCCTCCCATAAAACGAAGGTGTTAGAGACCGACACTCCATTGATGGAAAAGTAATCCCGTATAGTAGTCATGAGCTCAGAGCAAATCTCCTCCGATTGGAGCAGGGCCTTATTCAGTTTCCAGGATGGTGGGGTCTGAATCATTGGACCCAGTTGCAGAGTCAGGTGGACCGGGGCATGGTCTGAAAGTGAGATAACATCTATGCCAGCAGAGACAACTCTAGATTAGTCTTTGTGGGTGATCAGAAGTTAATCTAGCCGCGAGTAAGTGTGGTGAAACGGGGAGAAGAAGGTGTAATCACGATCCTGGGGATGCAGCAGTCGCCAGACCAGAAGGACTGAAAAACTTGAATAAACTCCTGAGGACTTGCTAATATGACTTGACTAAGGCTGCTAAGAACTGACTACAACTGTGCTGTCCACCTGTGTGAGTAATGGTGCAGCTAAGATAACAAAAAAGGTTCCAAACTGAAGATATAGGTGCTGCTCCTTGCAGGAATGGCAAAGCACCAGAATACTGCTTTTCCAAGCTAGAGACATGGGGTTGCATCTGGCTGTTTGCGTTGGCTCTAAATCGTCCCCTGGTCCTGGACATTTTAAGTATTACAGCCTTACTGTCCCCTCTACAGGCTTGGGTAAAGTGAAATGGAAGTTACTCACTCTATCCCTTTTAGTAGTTCCTGGGATCCAAAAGGCTGCTGTATGGGCACTCTGCTATACAGTCCAAGCCTTGCTCTCAGGATGGCTTCAGTTAGCCTAGCTGAGGCTGGTAAAGTATGTGAGACTTCCAGATGTTCCTTTTCTCTTCTCTCTCTCTTCCTCCTTACCTTCTTTCCCAGCACAGGGGTCCCCCCCAGGTAACTGGGCCCTTGACTCTGCTCCCCAACTGCTAGGCTTCTGACTATTCATAGGACTGTTTCCCCACCCACTGAGCATTGCCTCCTCAGGGATTGGTGAGAACTCCATAAATATTCCAGTTGCAGCCTCTGTTACTCCACCATCTATGTTCTAGAACTATCCAGTGAGTTCTAGAAGCCAGTAGGAGGTAACAGAACCACAGCCTTGAAGCACTGCACAGTCAAAAACAAATTAACCCCTTCTCCTCTGCCTACAGAGAAACCAACTACATTTACCTCACCTAGCAACTAAGAGGGTGCTACATGCATGTTTCCAGACACTCAGACCACCAATAATGACTTGTGCAACAGCAGCATGACAATTGATTTGTTTAACCCTGGAAGGTGTACTTATGCTTTAATAGATGATGCGCCCGTTTGCCCCTCCCTCTTCCCAATGATACAATGGCTAGCACTGATGTTTGGGTGAGTGGGAACCATGAACTATGTATGTAAGAGGCTCAGTAATATGCTGACATGATACTGTATAAGTTCAAACAGTAATCACATATCTCTGTGTTATTGTTCCCGTTAAAGGACAATGTTGGACAATTGTGTAACTATGATTTTCAGTTCCAATCACATAACCATACTTGTAAAATACTGGCAGATATAAGAGAGCTACTACTGCTGTGGATGCGAGCCAATAAAGCCATCTAGTATTTTAATGGGGGCATTAGCCTACCTTGGCTTTTTGTAACACCTTCCCTTTACTGCTTGTTGCTATGGAAGGTGATCTGCGTCTCAGCTCTGCTGCACTGTTGACAGGTATGGGGCGTTCACTTTCTTGCGGGGTCTTGGGGGTCTGTAAAGAACATAGAAAATTGGTGATTCTTATAAAACAATGAATATTAATGTAAATATATTGATCTATAAAAGATTTTAATTTATGTTATGGAGACTTAAAGAAGGATTCCAGGCAAATGCTTATGCTGTCCATGTGATACTGCATACAAGTCCACTCATTTTAGGTTACACTAAAAGTGACTTAATCCAAAGCAGACAAAAAACTTGTCATAAGAAAAATATGTAGGATGCTGTCATACCGATGCTTTAGTATAGATATACTTTCAGAGTGACTGGCACAAAACAATATAGTTCGAAGGAATCCTGACTTTCTCTACCTCCTCTTACTCTCCTCCACTCTACCTACCTCCTTGACTCAATTGCTGCATATGTGGTTCAGGTCAGTGACTAAATATATTAAAGCTAGAGACAGCCGGACAACTAGCATTTTCAGAAAGAACCCAGCAATGGTAGCCCCATATTATTCGCTTCAGAGGTGCACTTTAACAAGCTTTACACAAGGTTAGTCGGAGTGTCCTGTAGTCTTCTGTAACATATAGTGGGTATAGAAAAGAAGCACATTTTGTTGCTTTGTGGTCTGAAATGAAAACCGACACAGTTTTTGTTTTATCCAGCAATATTTACTTATACCATCCAAGTGAAAGATATAGCACCAAAATGTAAAAAAAAAAAATCCACAACAGAATCACTGAGTTGGAAAAAGGATCACCACCTTGTGTCAATATTTTGTTGGACCACATTCTGCTTTAATTACAGCCTTTAGTCTGTTGGGATATGTCTCTACTAACGTTGCACATCTAGACTTTGCAATATTTGCCCACTCTTCTTTGCAGAACTGCTCAAGTTCAGTTAAATTTGATGGTGACCATTTGTGGACTGCAGTCTCCAAGTCAGTTCACAGATTTTCAATGGGGTTTAAGTCAGGGCTCAGACTAAGACATGCAAGGACAATCACCCCTTTCTCCTTCAACAACTGTGTGGTAATTTATGCTGTGTGCTTTGGGTCACTATGATGTTGGAAGGTAAACTTTCTTCCCATTGACAACTTTCTGGTAGAGGGCAGCAGATTTTCCTCAAGAGTTTGACGGTATTTTGGCCCATCCATTTTTCCTTCTATACTGACAAATGCTCCAGTCCCTGCTGTAGAAAAACACCCCCATAACAGGGTATTACTACCTCCATGCTTTACTGTAGGAATGGGGTTATTTGGATGGCGAGCTGTATTGGATTTCCGCCACACATATTGTTTGGTGTTGAGGCCAAATAATTAAATTTTAGTCTCATCTGACCAGAACACCTTTTTCCATGTGGCCTCAGATACTTCAAGGTACGTTTTGGCAAAGCTCAGTCGTGACTGCTTGTGGCCTTTCTTGTAGAGTGGGTTTTTTTCTTGCAACCTCCCATGCAAGCCACATTTGAGAATTCGTGATATTGCTGTCACATTCACACAATGACTACTCTTTGTCATAAATTCCTGCAACTGCTTCAGAGTTGTCATAGGCCTCTTAGTAGCCTCCCTGAGCAGTCTTTTCCTGACTATTTCATCCAGTTTGGAGCGACACACTGATCCAGGGAGGGTCTGTGTTGTACCAAATACCTTCTACGTCTTAATAATAGACTTCACTGTGCTTCTAGGCATTGATAAAGCCTTCATATTTTTTTTGTATCCATCTCCTGACTTGCTCCTGACTGACGTGCCCCAGGAAAGCTCTTTTCATGCTGAGATAATCAAAATAACCACATCTGATCACAAATGAAAGTCAAATGGCTTTGTGTGCAATTGAGAAGGTGATTGGCTACACCTGCTCATTTGCAAGTCATTTTTATGAAGGGGTGATCCAACTTTCCAACTTTTTTTTCTGACATGTTGGTGTACTATCTTTCACTTGGATTTTATAAGTTGCACTGAGTAAATACAGCTGAATAAAACACAAACTGTGTGCCATAATTTCTGGCTGCAAACAACAAAATGTGATTATTTTAAGGGGGGTGATTCTTTTCTATACCCATTGTAATTCTGTGACTTGTCTTTTTCATGGTTCAGTGTGAAGGAGTGAGGATGTTTTAGGCTCAGAGAGAGAGGACACAATGCTTGGACCAGTGAAAACACTAAACTGTATTTTCTCAGGTTTATACATAGGATTATTCAGAAGCTAAAGATACCAGCAACTAGAGGGATTTAGGTAGCAAGGCAGGCAGCTGTATAAGATAGATTCCAGAAACAAAAGAGCCATTAAGGTGTGGTTCTTCAATTTAGTCAATTAAAATGTTGAATTTTCATCACTAATTGAAGTTCACCTTTTAAACCTCAGTCATACATGAGCAAATATGGGTGCTGGACCTAAACATCAACGGGTGTGTCTTTGCTAGATTTGGTTGAGCCCACCTAAAGTGATCATGATAAACAGGGAGGGATAGAAAGCAAATACCTAGATAGACTGGCAGGTTTGCTCATAGAAACATGGGACACTCTATACCTGTAATGGCTGAATCTTAAAGACGTTTTAAACCTCCCTGTGTAATTTGTACCTATAGGTAAGCCTAAAATAAGGCTTACCTATAGGTACTGTATATATCTCCTAAAAGTGCGCCGTTTAGGAGATATTTACTGTATAATGCGCCAATGTCTTCGGCGAATGCACTCTGAAGGAACAGCCGCCTGTGCAGTTTCTTCAGGAGAGAGTGTCGTGACTGGCGGCTCCAGCGCACATGCATGGGAGTGACGTCACACAGCTGGAGTCCGTGGCCCCGGAAATAATAGGGGCGAAGATGGATGCAGCCTTGCAGGTACGTGTCACATAATGTGCTAGTATGCGATGCTTACTAGCACATTATGCCTTTACTTTGCCATGAGAAGGGTTTTTTTTTTTTTGGCAATAGCAAGGTTTACATCCTCTTTAACCACTTCCCGACCGCGCTATAGACAAAAGACGTCCACAGCGCGGTCGGGTTATTCTGAATGGACGTCCATGGACGTCCTCCAGAATCTCGCTTCCCGCGCGCCCGCTGGGGCGCGCACACGGGAAGATCCGTGACCGTCGGGTCCGGGGGACCCGACTGATCACGGATCGCGGTGAATGGCCGCTGTGAGCGGCCTTTCACCACGTGATCGCGCTGTATTACACGATCACTCGTAGCGTATGAT
>BLSH010134973.1:95139-113812 GCA_018402905.1 Glandirana rugosa
TGCTGGGAAACCCATAATATATATGATACAAAAGATTTCATGTACTAGCGTCTATCATGTGAATATATATAGCTCAAAAGGATGCAGTAAAGTCAGAAAAAATACTGTATTTTCATCATCATCTAACTGTAGGAAATAATGCTAGGTATGACATATTGAAAACCATAAATCATATCTAATATGCATGGACATTTTAATTCCACTTTACTATAGTCACAACAATGAAAAATAATTTCTGATTCCTAGGGTTACTGGCCTTTGTATATAAGCCACACTCTACACTTCTAGAAAACAGCCCCATCAGGCAATATACATATGTTTGTAGGGTGTAGGCCCAAACCCACCATGACAGATATCTCCTGTCTAAAGTTTCTTGGGGAAATGTTGATTAGACTGGACAAGGTTTATTTGCTTGGCCAAATGCTATTGATTTCCCTTAAATTAGGAATGTCTGTTAAGTGCACAAGTGCCCCCTCCCTTCTCTATATATTCAAGCATACATGTTAGCCTGGTCAGGGCCAGATTAACATAGGGGCTACTGGAGCTGCAGCTCCAGGCCCCTTCCTTAAGATAGGCCCAGCCCAATGGTGTGAGTCACTAATACTGCCCATCCCTGCTCTGTATCCAGTGTACACATGATTGATATGTAAATTGCGGCAGCATATTTAATTTGTTTTAACAAAAAATTATTTTCCATTTTCATTTTATTTATTTTCATAATTTAGGCCCACCAAAATCCTCAGCACCAGGCTCATGATGCTCTTAATCCGGCCCTGAGCCTGGTGCAAATACATTTTTGTACCAAGATATTCTATTAGAATATCCTTTAGTGGCTAGATTTTATATGCCTGTAGATCTCATTAGGTAAGAATGGTGGAGAGAGACACCGAAGGGTCCCTGTGCAAGACCAGTTTCTGGATCCTCCATGGAATTACTATATATCAATTGGCAGCTAGAGAGAAGTAAATGTTGCTGAGGTCTATGCAACAGTGGGATGGGTTTTGGCACTCATCTGACCCTCATCTGATATAAACAGTCCCCTAAGTCCCAAAAGGCCCTTGTGCATCGGCACAGTTTGCACACATGGTGTGTCTGTCCTTGGATTACTGACTACTCTAATTGTCCATTTGCTATGTGAATGCTGGTGAAAGCATTATGTGGCCGTATGGTTTCATGTCACTGTGTTTGTTGCCCAGTATTCTCAACTAGTTAGGTTGAGGGGCTCCAGGATGCTTGTTTTTTTTTGGAGGAAACGGTTTTCTCAGTTTCCTCTGTGGTTGGTAAAATCTGGTTTGGACCTGGAGCCTAAGATTACATAGTGATCTGGGTGGGATGAAATCTCCACTCCTGGGACCAGGTTTTGGTAACAGCTAGCACACTGATTATGCAGGTGTGTGCTGGGCTTTTTGCAGAGTCAGGGCCAGGGTTCTGGGCTTCACCCTCCCGAGGAGTTCATGTGGGTGCAAGGAAGTAGCCACAAGTGTGCATGTCTGTGATGAAACAGACAGGGAAGCTGTGAGGATAATAGCTGACAGAAGTACAGCATTCATAGAGGGACACAGGAATGCTGTGTTACAAAGCCAGGAGGCTGAATCTGACTTACTTTGTTTTGTGTTGCTGGTGGAAACCCCTGCATGGGCAACAATTTGTGTTATTGGACATTGTCTTTCTAGTTAATAAAAGTGGGCATATAAGCCCTTAAATGGCATAGCTGGCTTGGACTTTACTCAATGGTGAGCACTACACTGAGCTTAACAACCCCCAAACATCACAATATATATACTCCATATGCAGAGAATGTTCAGGTGCTCAGCCTTTTCCTTAGACATATCCTGCCTGGATGTGACCAAATATCTACATGTGCTTGAAGGATAATCCAACAGGTTATAAAATTAGATATGTATTTGTGTTACAGAATAAGACACTTAGACAGCATCAGCATAACTCTAGGTATACATGTTGTAAAACATGCAGTAATGTTAGCCAGTTATTGTAATTGTATGGTAGTAAAAAACATCTATGAGATATTCCGGCACTCACTACACTTGATGAGATTAGAAAGTTTTATTCAACAACTGATTACTTACAGGAAAGAGTGACGCACAGCAGTGACAATGTTGGCTATTGTTTCAACATCAACATAGTCATAGTGCAGAGCATCAGGCTTGGTTTTTGAACCAGTCTGAGCCAACAGTAACCCCAGCCACCGGCCCATTTCTTCAGAGGAGCTAGCCTGCAATAAAATGTAAGAGAAGAAAAAGCACAATCCTTAGATATGGCAAATTGGTGTTATGACATTTTTAATATTTAAGAATAAACACCTTTAAGAATGAATTAAAGGTTGGGGCGGGGGTAAGTGGGTGATTGGATTAGTAGTTTACAGGAGGACGATAAGGTTTTGGTGATTTCAACTCATGGGAGATAACAAGGACATCCATTTTTGCCAAGATCTAGGGGTATCTACTGTACATGCTGACAATGCTCTTAGCATTCAAAATTAAGTTTAATGTAGCAGTAGGTTGCAGTTTAGTACATTTTTGTTTTGGGGTTTTGATATGTCATGAGTTCTTGGGTTTATACAAAGCAGTTAGTTTTCTTTATATTCAACCTCTTTTGCTACTAAAACGTACCTTCCCTGAGCTCGGCTTGCCTACTGGAGCCCTGAATACAAAGCTCTGGATAAACTCTAAGCATTACAACAGGGAAGGAAGGTCATATGCACCCTTATACCCAATACCAGTTATTTTCATAGGGTTTTGGCAGGCCAACAGGGTGTATGGGGGGGGGGTATACTTGCCTCTAAAACACAGACTTCTTGGCTTTGACGTAAGATTCGGAAAGCAAATGGGTGTTTTGGTCCAAACCCTGGTGAGACCTCACAGCCCCGCAGTGCAATAGAGTTAACATGAGTACGTAGATCATTGCGGTCCTTGTGAAAGTACAATGTGTAACCCTTTAAACGGGACCAGCGTTCCTTCCAGCACTGGTTCACAAGTACATTCAAGAAACCTAAGAGACAGACAGCAGAGAGTTAGCAAGAGGTAAAGTTACATTTTTTCATGTGTAACAACCAACTTCCCTGCTGTCCTTTTATTAAAATTGTATTATTATCAAAATAACTCATTTCTTGGATAACTGCCTAATAAGATTGCCATAATTGCACATTCACACCATTCAATGTGAAAGCAAAATGGCCAGTTAGGCTACAGATAGACCAGGTTATAACATCTGCTGTCATCAGCTGATCCCATTCACAGCATGTCCTTTAATTTTCCTGTCAGGTTGAACTGGATAATTAGGAGACATACAGATCTTTCTGACACTCACACAAAGCAATATTGTGAAAATTGTCCAACATAGCATCAAAAGGCCAAAATTATATTTACTGGTCGTGGGTTTTAGTGTGAAACACATTTCTGCAATTACAGAGAAAATTTTAATTAAATCACCATTATTGAAAAAAGCATTTACCCAAAACGATTCATTTTGTTTGACTGAAACTTTCAGGATATAAGATAAATAAGAGTGTACTTCCCTGGCAGCCTCAGTGCAAATGTACAGCGTGGTGAGGCTCCTCAAACAACTTCCACCCTTTACTACTCTCACTTCCGTGCACTAAAGGATTCTCCATTTGAATGTCAATACATAAGGTGTATATAAAGTATCTCACAAAAGTGAGTACACCCCTCACATTTTTGTAAATATTTTATTATATCTATTCATGTGACAACACTGAAGAAATGACACTTTGCTACAATGTAAAGTAGTGAGTGTACAGCTTGCGTAACAGTGTAAATTTGCTGTCCCCTCAAACTAACTCAACACACAGCCATTAATGTCTAAACCGCTGGCAACAAAAGTGAGTACACCCCTAAGTGAAAATGTCCAAATTGGGACCAAAGTGTCAATATTTTGTGTGGCCAACATTATTTGCCAGCACTGCCTTAACCCTCTTGGGCATGGAGTTCACCAGAGCTTCACAGGTTGCCACTGGAGTCCTCTTCCTCTCCTCCATGATGACATCACAGAGCTGGTGGATGTTAGAGACCTTGCACTCCTCCACCTTTGAGGATGCACCACAGATGCTCAATAGGGTTTAGGTATGGAGACATGCTTGGCCAGTCCATCACCTTTACCCTCAGCTTTTTTGGCAAGGCGGTTGTCGTCTTGGAGGTGTGTTTGGTGTTGTTATGTTGGAATACTGCCCTGCGACCCAGTCTGAGAAGGGAGGGGGATCATGCTCTGCTTCAGTATGTCACAGTACATGTTGGCATTCATGGTTCCCTCAATGTATTATAGCTCCCCAGACCAGGACACTCCCACCACCATGCTTGACTGTAGGCAAGACACACTTGTATTTGTACTCCTCAACTGGCTGCCCCCACGTTTATTTTGGTCTCATCAGACCACAGGACATGGTTCCAGTAATCCATGTCCTTAGTCTGCATTTCTTGAGCAAACTGCAGGCTTTCTTGTGCATTATCTTTAGAAGGGGGGTTCCTTCTGGGACAACAGCCATGCAGACCAATTTGATACAGTGTGTGGCGTATGGCCTGAGCACTGACAGGCTGAACCCCCACCCCTTCCCACGCCTTCAACCTCTGCAGCAATGCTGGCAGCACTCTTATGTCTATTTCCCAAAGACAACGTCTGGATATGCTGAGCATGTGCACGCAACGTCTTTGGTCGACCATGGCAAGGCCTGTTCTGAATGGAACCTGTCCTGTTAAACCACTGTATGGTCTTGGCCACCGTGCTGCAGCTCAGTTTCAGGGTCTTGGCAATCTTCTTATAGCTTAGGCCATCTTTATGTAGAGCAACAATTCTTTTTTTCAGATTCTCAGAGTTCTTTGCCATGAGGTGCCATGTTGAACTTCCAGTTACCAGTATTAGAGAGTGAGAAGTGATACCACATTTAACACACCTGCTCCCCATTCATACCTGAGACCTTGTAACACTAACGAGTCACTTGACACCGGGGAGGGAAAATGGCTAATTGGGCCCAATTTGGACATTTTCACTTAGGGGTGTACTCACCTTTGTTGCCAGCAGTTTAGACATTAATGGCTGTGTGTTGAGTTATTTTGAAGGGACAGAAAATGTACATAGTTATACCTTGCTTTTTATATATATTGTGACAATGTTATGCCCTGCACTGTGTGAGTATTATCAGAAGACACACAGGGGTTCATTTTTTAAAACTAGGAGTGCAAAATCTGGTTTAGCTCTCCACAGAAACCAGCTTCCAGGTTTCTTTTTGTCAAAGCTTAATTGAATAAGCAGAAGTTAGAAGCTTATTGGCTACCATGCACAACTGCACCCGATTTTGCACTCTCCAGTTTTATTAAATCAAATCCACAGGGTTCTCAAAGATACAGCTTGAGAGGCTCCAGAGTGGTATATCTGCATGGAGAGAACTAGGTTTTCAGTTTTGTCTGGGATTTGTAATCCTGGATCAGGTCTGGAGCCCAGAGGCTTTAAAGAGTTTTGGGTGGGAAGAAGCCTCCAATCCTGTGTCCAGGTCTTACTGGAGACCTGTAGGCTGTGTGGGTATGCAGGTGTGCACACTCGTTAAAGCCAAGGCCTGGCCATAGCTCATGGCTTTCTTCAGGAGACAAACATATTCCTTTCAGTGGAAAGGTGTGGGCACCCGTTAGGAGAGGTGCTTCATTTCAGAGACAGCACTCCATGAAGGACTGAGAGAGTCACCAGGAGACTGCGAAAGCCGGGATGACTAGGTGAGTTCAGGGGACTGCAGGAATCTGAGATGTCTCTGAGGTTTGAAAGAGCCTAGGGTTCCTGGCGAACCCATATTGAGAGGCCAGGGAGTGGGCCCCAGTGCTGTAACAGGCTGAGTGAAGAAGGAGAACCCAGAGAGCTAGGCTAGACCATCTGCTGCTGAAGAGGGAGCCAGTAGGCTGATCGGAAAACCTCTGCATGGGCAAGTTTTCTGTTGAACTTTTACTTACATGCCTAATAAAAGTGGGCCAACAAGCCCTAAAACGAAATTCAGACTAGAGGATCTCACAAAAATTGCTAATACAATGGAGCTATACTATATAGCCTCATGCACCTCATGCACACTGGGTGTCAAATATGCCACTTTTAAGGGCACTTAAAGTTTTGGGGAGTTTTTTGTCCTTTAAATGCCCCTACATGTTAGCCTATGTGTCAATGCACACATAGGCATTTATGGGCATTTAGAGGCAGAAGATCACCAGAGGAACTTTGCAGTGCTAAATCTTGAGAACCGGTGGTGTAAAGGCAACTTTGTGTCTTTTTATCCCTCAAAACAAATCTTTAGTTCTTCAAGGTCATCTGAAATACTGAAAAAGGCGTATGACACTTAGCAGCAGCTGCGTGCAGCTCACCCTATATGGGATATATGTGAAAACATATGATGAGTATCTGCATGAAATAGAAAATAAACCACATCGTTGGGAATGGCAGAAAGCCATTTCATGGATTTCATTAATACTACAGCTATTTATTTTGTGGTATGTCAGATGTGCTCACTACAGCCTATTTTAAATAGAAATACTACTGCTTGTGGAAGCACAAATTAAAAGGAGATTAGGGAGGAGTTATGGTTCAGATGATGCCATTAACCTAAATACTTACCACAACAAGGGACATCTTCATCTGTGGATGAGGTGTGCTGTTCCTCTGTAGATTGCTTCTTTTTAGAAAAACTAATTATCCTTGTAATTTTCTTCCCCGCAGCCCGACTCATGGAACCTTTCAACTCAGCCAAACCACTTCTCCGACACTTCACTAAGGGTAGAGGTCAGAATTGAAAAATGACACTAAAGTTTTAGAGATTCCATCTTTAATACCACCTAAAGGCACACATATGCATGTATATTTCTTGAAACAGATAGGAAAGAAATGAGCTATTACTGAAAGCTACTCTCTACCAAATGGCATTCTTATAGTGCCACACAGTAACATGTTTTGTATTTAGTTGTACTGTTTTTTTATGCGCAGTTTGTATCATTTGTATATTTGTACTTTTAGGGGAAAATATTACAGTCTTTAATTGTATCTTGCCATTACAGCAGGTCTATATATTCATTTCAATACCTATCTTACATTAAAAATATCTAAAATGTCAATATATACTAATTTCAGTTTGGTTGCCAACTTGCTCCCAGGCTGGGATTGGACTGTGAACGGGAAGCAGGGGAGTATGTTGAAGTTTTATATTGACACAGTTGTTTAAAGTGGGTTGGCCTGTAAAACTAAACTCCAAGCAGAAGTAAAGAAAAAAACAATATATGTAATACATATATGGATTGATATGAATATGGATATATGGATTGATTAAGAAATGGGGGTGTTTGCTTTGGTTCTCCAACACATACAGTTAGCACAAAGAATATACTGTATGGATAGAGAACACAAATATGGGATGCATTTAAAAGGAAACATCATTAAAAGATTACTTACCATTGTCACGGTTCTCTTTCCCACTACTGGGGGAACTATTTTCACCATTCGCTGCACTGTCAGAGTCAGATGTCTTGTCATGGGACAATCTCTGTGGAAAAACAAACAGCACACAAATTAAAAGACAGATATTTCACATACGTTAATTGTGGAGTATACTATATGCTTGCTTTGTTCTAATTCACCAGTTCAGGTCTAAGAGCTACTCGGATTAACAGTGATGATTTCATAGGAATAATAAACATTAAAAATACATACACATAAAAAAAGGACAATTTTGCTTAAATAATTGCACAAATGCCACTTTAAATAGATATTTAGGTATAATTGTTGCCAATATATAAATCCTGTATTATAATAATAATAAATATAGAAACTATTTTATGCAGTATGCTCCCGTCTTCTAGAGATTCACCAGTAGAGGGAGCTGCTGTCATAAAGACATGACTCAGTCCTGACTGTTCACTGTGAAATATTCCTTATATATATATATATATATATAAGGTACAGTCTACCATTTCAAACATATAATTCTGTTGAACAAGCATGAGACAGCTGTGAACGGGTTACCAACATTCTTTTTTCAAAACAATCACAAAAAAGAACTGGCAATGCAAGGGTAGGGACCATAGTTTGTTTAATGTTACCATGAACATTATTGGAAACCAGATCTTTGTTTAAAGGATTCCAGATAATTAGGACCACAATTATGAAACCTGGACCTCCAAATTAATAATAAGATTGAATAGTTGGCACATATGTTCCTGCAGTCCCTGTGCTAAATTATACAAATCAATTTTTTAGCTGGTGTGTATGTTTTCATTAAGGGTTTTGTGTGGATTAGTAGGGGAGACCACTGCAGAATCCAAGTGCATTGCGTTTAATGGCTAGTTTATGCCCACAAAACAGAATGGATATTCTATCAGATGTGTGTTATTTTCTATTGCAAGAGCACAACTATTGGCTATACATATATATTACCAGATGTGATTGACTTGGAGTTCCCCTTTAGGTTATCTAATATGCCTGGCACATCTGTTTGATATCTTATCAGGTATTCAAATGGTCAGCAAGCTTTGCAAACACCTGGAGATATTGGAGTAGCTGGCTCTAGAGAAGTACAGCCAAAGCTTTTTTTGGTCATACTTCTCTTGTGGGTCACAGGAGTGCACTTACTTTTGCTCTCCTGTGACCCAGAACCCAGCCTGCTGTCAGCTAACATCACAGAGCCAATCCAGTCCCTGGAAGGATCCTGACCATAACCTTGAGCTTCTACTGAGGGAAAGAGAGAGAGTGCTGATTGTAGTGATATTGAGAGATCCTGATCATATTGTCGGGATCACTCCAGATCTTGCAATGTATCTGTTTCATTATGTCTGTTCCAAATATGTACTTGGGTTTTGTTTTTTTGTTTTTATTCAATGTATCACATGCTCTGTTATGGTCGTTATTTCAAAATTCTTTCTATTGGTCCTCTTTGATGGCTTTGTAATTAATGGACACTCGGTTTCATGCTATGTTAAATGACTATGTTAGTGTTATTCACTTTGGTTTGTATATGGTATCCTTTATAATCAATAAAGTTACCTTTAAGAGAAAAAATATTGTCGGGATCCACCCAGCTGCCTGATTGACAGCTGGCTCCAGCTCTCCGCGTGTGCCCATCCCTCTCCAGCCCAGCACTCCAGTGAGTGCTAGAGGAGAGCGATGACTGACAGTCACCGCTCTCCACTCTGAGAAGACCATGAACTCAGTGATCAGCAGTGATGTGATCGCTCAGTTCTTGGCCTTCGAGCAGACGTGGGACAACTGCAGTATCACACCGATGCTGCAGCATAGAGGTGAGTATGTATGGTTGTTGTTTTTTTTTTTTTATACCCCAAACTTCTCCTTTAGGCTGGGTTCAAACTGCAGCGATCAAAGAGATCGCATATGTTTCACACCGCACTGCAGTGTGAACCATATGCGATCTCTGTGCGATGCAAATTTAGCCATAGAGATTGTATGGCTGAATTTGCATCGCAATCGGAGCAAACTCGCACATGACCCTTTTTTTTCGCAGGGTCAGAATCGGATCGCATTGTGGTTCACACCATGTGATCCGATTCCTGTGCGAGTTTGCAGTTCGCAGTGCGATATGCGTACTGATTTGGGGGCGTCATTAACATTGTATTGACACTCCCCCCACAGTTTACATATGGCAGTGTGAACTGCCGCTGGGAGACATGGGATGCGGGAACCCGCAGTGGATTCGCAAGGTTCCCGCATCGCTGCAGTGTGAACCGAGCCTCAAAGTTGCAGCGGAATGCTTTAAATAAATGAAGAGAAGTTTCTACCTATTATGTCTATGACCATTGTGTTTTCAGGTAACCTCACCTTGTCCAGATCCAGTTTATGTCTTAGTGCTGGGGAAGCACTTAAGTGTATTGAAGTTGGGCTACTGACCTCCTTGATCACCTATATGAAAATGAATATATAAATCTTTATCAGAGCTTTTATTTACATAAGAATTTGCAGAACTAGATTTATTAAGCTCAACATTTCAAAATTAAGGTGGAGCAGATTTTGTGTCCGGAATCATAGACAAATGTTTGTGTTCAGCAACATTTTCTACCAAGACGTAATATTCAGCCGTCCTCTCACCAAATACAATCTTAGTTTATTACCGCTGGCAAAACCTCACTGCTGGATACACTGCACTTTAACCACATATAATATCACAGCATTTCTTGTTAAGTAAATGCCATCTGTGTATAGTTTGTACCAGGAAAATTCATAATACAAAAGGGAAAGAATTCCGACTCTCACCCTCATCCATTCTTCAGCCTGTTCCCGACTTTGACACGCCAACACAAGTAGCTCTGAGTTTGGAAGACAGAAACGTAGCTCGTGCTTCTTACGTCGGCCATCTTTTGGTACATAGGTGACGTTACACAGAGGCAGTGGCATTTCCAAGTGAGGATGCTGGTCCTTCGAGCTCTTGTAGCACTACAGAAAATCAATGTTATTAGTTGACATTAGTAAGATGGCATAGATAACATTATAAGAGAGCAAATGTGCAGAACCACAGCATCAGTTATGACCTTAAATTGTATAAATGCACAAATCTAATGCAACTCCACAACATACAATCACCAAAGTTCCATACTTAGATTTCTGGTCATTGCCTAGGAAAAAGAGGTACTAGCTTAAATATAAAGTAGAGATAGCTGGCAATTGTGTTTCTTGAGTTGTGTATGTGATGTGCGAGTGTAAAACATATATTAGTAAATTTTTTTCCCTAAATCAGATAAAAATAACATAATTCACATGCACTTAATTTTTTTTTTTTTTTTTATTTCTTCTTTAAACCTTCTTTTTTCAATTGTTCACAGGATGAGTCGTTCTATTCCTGTTCACTCTGTGCCACCAAGACCTATAGAGCCCTGTAGGAGTCCTAAAGCTGACATGTAGCCATCTAGATCAGTGGTTCTCAACTCCTGTCCTCGGGACCCACTAACAGGCCTGGTTTGCAGGATAACTGAAATGCATCACAGGTGATATCATTTGCTGCTCAGTGATTTCAGTATTCTAGTCTGCATCTCCCAAGGTCCTGAGGACCGGAGTTGAGAACCGCTGATCTAGATTGTTCATGTATACATTTTTTTAAATTTGTTTTATGAATTCCTATGTTAATTATTTTTCTAGCTTTAATTTCTATTCAACAATGACTGCTGTCAAGCCGTCTGGCTGTATATGGAAGGTAGCTGTGGATTAGAGATGGGGAAGGAGGATGCTCTAACTCACAGGGTCTTCTGCACAGAGGGACCATAGGGATTCCTGCATGTGTTGTCAATAGTGGTACATCAAGTGATTTCCAATACACACAAAGCCTTGCAATTCACAGGAAATGTGTATATTTTTCAACGTAAATCGGACATCAAAATGACAAATATAATTTTATTACCTATAGATCAACTTTAAAGAAAACCTATAATGAGATATTATGGAAGCAACCCTTTCTGGCCTCTCTTTAAAAAAAAAAGCTACTTCCCTGGCTGTGCCAATGGCTCTTTCAGTCACTGGCATGGAACAAGTATGCAGAGTTTTGACATCAGTCTGACTTTTCTAATCAACATTTTTTTCCAGTCATCGGGGTTGATTTGCTAAAACTTGAAAGTGCAAAATATGGTGTGCATGGTAGCCTATTTAATTTTAACTTCAGCTTGTTTAATTAGGCTTTAAAAAAAAGCCGACTGGTTTTTATGCTGAGCTGCACCAGATTTTTCAATCTCCAGTTTTAATAAATCCCTATGGTCTTAGATCAGGGGTAGGCAACCTCAGCCCTCCAGCTGTGGTGAAACTACAAGTCCCATGAGACATTGCAAGACCCTGGCAATCACAGGCATGACTCCTAGAGGCAGAGACATGGTGGGGTTTGTAGTTTCACCACAGCTGGAGTGCTGAGGTTGCCTACGCGTCTTAGATGATCGTGAAACTAGAAACTGCCAGGCTATTAAGCATTTTCAGAAAGATGTAAGCAAGTGCAACCTCCGTATAAGACAGGTTTCTATACTTCTGAATAAATGCAAGTGGGCCTTTGTTATATATAGTATTTATCGCTACAAGAGAGTCTGGTTATAATATATTTCATAGGCACCAGACCAAAGTTCAGAGGTGAGCTTTTCATAGGCACCAGACCAAAGTACAGAGGTGAGCTTGTGGCACTGGGTCAGTGCTACTTGAGTGCCAAAAACATAACACACTGACAGCGACTAGAGCTTAGCCAATGCAAACAGCGCTTTTCATTTGTGGTGTGCCAGAATGTGACAGCTGATGGGTCGGTTAGGTTTTTTCAATGCTTTCCAGCTCTCCCTTCCAAACACCTTGTTCATACACTCCGGCTCCATTCACAGTGGTCACAGAAGAGTGGATGCAGGAAATCCTCTCTGGCACTCAGACTGTTTGGATTCTGTACGACGTAACAGAAAATATTTTCTTCCTTCCTTCCCTCATTCGGTGTATTTGTTTAATTTGGTCAGTGTCTTATCTCTAGGATGGTATTTTTTCACTGCTTGTTTCTAAAGAACTTTCCATGAAGAATACTTTATTTCTCTTACCAGTAGTTTGTTGTCTCTGATAAGTGTCAGCTGTTTGGCCCACTGGCCAAAGCGCTTCTTGCGCAGGAGAAATGCACAGATTCTGCTGTCCCGGACCAGGTGCAGAGAGGACTCTTGGGAAGGCCATTGGTGCATCTGACGCTGAGCTTTGCCTTCTTCATCTTCCTCATCATATGACTCATAAGAGCTACTCAGACCATCAGACTCATTATCTGCACACAAGGGAACAAAACTCAGGGTTAATAAACACTTCTACTCGGTAAAGTTAAATGCTCAAGCCTTAGATGTCAACTAAAAACTAGAATTACCTCTCAGCCTCCAGTCTGCAGACTTACCCTAAGAATATGAGTTTGATTGGAGGCTGTGGGGAAATGTCTTGAGTTTACAGTAAGAACACATTGATCTACATCACCCTTAGTGACCTATATTGGTTTGTAGACTTGGATAGAAAGTAAGGAAGCCTCGACGTCCAGAGAATTGCAACTTCTAAAGTATGGTTCATAGACATTAAAAAGTAGCAATATGTAGGGAAAAAGGTATTTGATCCCCTGCTGATTTTGTACATTTGCCCACTGACAAAGAAATGATCAGTCTATAATTTTAATGGTAGGTTTATTTTAACAGTGAGAGACAGCCTGATCATTTCTTTGTCAAAGGTACAAAATCAGCAGGGGATCAAATACTTTTTTCCCTCACTGTACATCAAGCCTATGTGTTTTGGGGGAAAAGACATTACCTTCTTCAGGACTTTTGCAGCATGCTATTGGATGGGAAAATTCCCATGAATGGTTATGTTGGATAAGAGATTTCACAAACCAGGGCGGCAGGATGCCGGCTTAGTTGATCTGTGTACCTGCACTGTGTCTAACAAAATACTAAACCTGTGCACCAGAGGTCAGTAAAGTAGTCTCATATATAGGCAACCAAAAACAACAGATTTTCCAAACCTTTCTTAAGCCTAGTACACACCACACAGGCTGAATGTCGGGAGACATCGGCCGGTTCAATAAAAAATGGTCGACATTTGGCCCATGTATATGTCAGCCAGTCACACAGAAGACGGCCAAAAGGCTGGCTTCTGTTGGACGAGCATGCTGGAAAACCAGCTCCTCTCAGCAAATTGCACACTGTACCCTTCATCATTAAAGTACTTTTGATTGGGAGAACGTGTTGCTGGCTCTTCACCTCATACTTTCATTCTACAACAACATTGTAAAATATACGGACAGCCATAGAGAACCAAGCCCCAGTCTTATGCGGTTATATGTACCATATAAAGAGTAACAACTATAACAACAGCAATATTGTGAAGTTTCACTATTCTCCTCTAGAGTACCGTCTTAATTTTGGTTAGAGATAAGCTTGGGGCTTCTCCAAACACACCTTTCTAAATCAAGCTATTTTTTAGTCCTATTATCTGCAGGCAGGGTTATTCATTGCCTCGTAGAAGATGAACAAAGGTGACATCAGTACCCTTATATTGACACATGCCCATGTTTATTGTGCGTTTATGCATGCTGCGGGTTGGTGAATGAAACGGCCTGCAGATGATTGGATTAAAAAACAGAGCATGACATTGAAGTTCAGATAAAGGCAAGTTCGGAGGAAGCCCAAGCTCATCTCTAACCAGGATCTAGACTGTATTCTAGAGGAGGAATGTGAAAAACTCGATATTATTTGCTGTTGCCATTCATTTTATTAGTTGTTACACTTTAGGCTTCATGCACACAGGACGTTAAAAACATCAGTAGCTCATCGGTGATTTCTTCAGCTTTTACCAGATATATATTACCGGCGTTATTGCACTTTTTTTGCGTTTTTTTCGCATTTTCAAAGGGTCAGCGCTTTTGTTTTTTTTTTTTCTTCAATTGATCTAAAACATCCAAAAACGTTGGGGATCGACGTTTAGCCATGTTTTTGCACGTTTGAATGTTTTTACAGCTGAAAAATGTCTCTCAGAACCCACTGGGTTTTTTTTACAGCTCAAAAACGTCACTGCTAAAAACAGTTGATGACAGCCAATGTGTGCATGAACACATAGGATAACATGATGGCGGGTTTATTGACTGTAGAAAAAAAACATCTGCAGCTGAAAACAGCTGCTGAAAAACATTCAAAAAACATCCTGTGTGCATGAGGCCTAATACAGTACATATAACAGCATATTCTAAACCTGTGGCTTGGTTCTCTATGACTGCACACATATTTTACAATCTTATTGTAGAATGTTTGTACAATATCCTTTAGATTTACCAAGACTGATGAATTGTGAGGGGCTACCAGTTTATTATGTTTACAGTATATCTCATCAGGGGCTCATTTATACCTGTATAATAAAGAGTATCCTTAAGTACAGCAACCATCTTGTTCTGATCTAATGTCATCCAAGTTTACTAGGATTGGTGGTTTTAGTTAGTGCCCCTAGGTATAAGCCCTCCATATTGACTAAGGTTGGGATACATTATGCTGTTAAATCTACTTAACCAGTTGCTGACCACCCGCCGTGGCTTGATGGCGGCAACTTGGTTCGATATCGCAAATTACCGTCAGGTGATGGCGGCTGCGAGATCCCGCACTGTGAGCATGTGCCGCTGGAGGCGTGCTCGCACACTCACCGTGCTCCGGGGGGGGGGGGCAGGGAACGGGTAGGGACTCGATGTCCGCCAGCTACCTGCGATTGTTCCCCCGGAGTGACATAAAAGGGATCCGTGTATGTAAACACGGATCTCCATTCTGACAGATGGGGAAGGGATGTGATCGCAGGTTCCCTGTGTATGTGAGCCGCGATCACTCTCTTCCCCCAGCCAGCCCAGCCCCCATACAATTAGAACACACTGAGGGAACACAGTTAACCCCCTTAGAGAGCCCCCTGCAGGTTAACCCCTTCATTGCCAATGGCATTTACTCAGTAATTAGTGCCTTTTCATAACAATAATCGCTGTATAAATGCAATTGGTCCCAAAAAATGTCAAAATGGTCCGAAATGTCCACTGCAATATCACAGTCTCAATAAAAATTGCAGATCGCCGCCATTACTAGTAAAAAAAATAAATAAATAAAAACCCCATAAATTAATTTTCATCATTCGTAAGCGTGGCAACTTGCGCAAACCTATCAATAAACGCAGATTGCAAATTTTTTTTTACCAAAGATATGAGGAAGAATATAAATCGGCAAGAACCGATGAAATAATTTTTTTTTTTGATATGTATTATAGCAAAAAGTAAGAAATATTGTTTTTTATGCAAAATTGTCACTCTTCTTTTGTTTATAGATCAGAAATGACGCAGAGGGGATCAAATACCACCAAAAGAAAGCTATATTTGTGGTAAAAAGAAGGACACAAATTTAGTTTGGGTACAACGTTGCACGACCGCGTAATTGTCAGTTAAAGTGACGCAGTGCCGGATTGCAAAAAGTGCTCTGGTCCTAAAGTGGGAAATCCTTCTGGGGCTGAAGTGGTCTCATTACAGATACTCCTTGTTTAACGACTTACCTGTTTAACGACCACTCGGACTTACAACCAGCTCTCCCCACCCAAACGACGCATTGTATATCATTGTATTGTACAGTACAGAAATTTCCTTTGTGTTCTGTACTTATGCAAATTAAAACAATGTTATTGAGCTGGAGTTTTGTGTTTAGACCTTTTTTTCAGAATACAGTACAGTAGTTAAAAATGCTTAAAGTATTGATTACTTGTGGCTCCTCGTTTAATGACCAATTTGTTTAACAACCTGGTCTTTGGAACAGAACCTGGTCGTTAAGTGAGGAGAACCTGAACTGTATTTTAAAGTTTCTATTAAACCTCAGTTGCATAAAATGTATTTTTAAGACTGTTTAGCACCTTCATTCGATAAATGCATTTATATGCACTATCACTTACATGAATGTTTCTGCTCTCCATTCATTTGGGTAAGGGGGTAATTATTATCCGCTTCTTCATAATATCCATCTTCTATGGAATTGGGAGGACTGGAACTGTCTGTGTAAAGTAGGAAAAAAGTAGGAAATACATCAGAAATAAACTATGGAAAGATAAACAGTTGGCATCGAGTAAATCACTCATCATATTCTAATAAAAACGCACACATTTTGTACAAATGTTAACAGGAAAACTCCACAAGTGTATTTGGTGGATAGGTGATAAGTGAAGCACATGTGTAAATATCCCATGCACCTGCTTCCACAGCTCCAGCAGTTCTGCCTCACCCTGCCTGCACTTTGTATGTTAAAAAATTCCCTCATTGGCTTGAATGGTTAATAATATTCCAACATTTGTGACAACTAAAATGCACTACAGGCACTAACAAGGGAAGTGGAAAATTAAATTGTATATAAATCCTAACAATACAGGTCTTATTTTTCCACTTTTTGGTCTGCTAAATAAAAATTGGTAAAAGTGTTTTTTTATTATAGCTGTTGGATAAGTGCAACAAAGAACAGCTGATTTTTCCAGAAATCTTGTGAGTTGATAACTTTCTATGTGCTTTGCCTGTGCACATGGAGCAGTTATGGAGAGAAGGGTGGGAGGAGAGGAAAAGAGGTCTGTGTTTCTTGTAATCCATCAGAAATAAAGTAGTCAGGGCTGACAACACAGGCTTTGGAATTCAGAGCCAAAAAGTGTATGGTGATGTCAAAAAGGAAGAGAGGAGCAGTGCTGGGACAAGATCATCCAGTGTCCAGAGGGAAGATGCTAAACTGTGCCCCCCAGGCACTAAAGAGGGTGGAACTAACAGCAACAAATGGAGCACACCAAGATATATGTAATGGTTGTAGCATGCACCAGGACTACAGATTACATATGTGATGATTGGTCACCACAGCAATTACAAGGTAGAGAGCCACTTGGATTGGTCCAATGATGGCTAAATGCAAAGCCATTAACAGGCACACTGGCCGCCAAAGGGTGACTGCTAAATTGCTGATTATAAACAGCGCTTCAAGCGGAGTTCCACCCAAAAGTGGAACTTACGCTGGTTGGATTCCTCCCCCCCTCAGGTGTCACATTTGGCACCTTTCGGGAGCTCGAGCCGGCAGCCGCTGATGTCAGCAGCCCTGATCCCTCCTCCATCCTCGCTCTGCTATTGGCCAGGCAGCAGAGCCTTACGCATGCGCAGTAGGGTGCCCGGCGTGAAGCTGTAATGCTACACATCTGGGTTCCCTTACCCGCAATGGACGCGGCTGCACCCGACCCCCGATCCAAAGATCGGCGGTGGGTACCAACATCACTGAACTCCAGGACAGGTAAGTGTCCTATTATTACTGTATATGTAGCTGCTGACTTTTCATTTTTTTAGCTTTGAGCGGATCTCCACTTTCAGAACAGGCATCCACCTTCTGGCTGTTTTTATTTTTTACAATAGGCCAGTAGGGAGGTGACAGCACCCCTGACAAACCTAGGCTGCATGTCCAGTTGAGAAAGGCTGCCTAAAACTGGAAATTGCAAAATCTGGTGCAGCTCTGTATAGAAACCAATCAGCTTCCAGTTTTTTTTTTCGTCAAAGCTTAATTTAACAAGTTGAAATTAGAAGCTGATTGGCTACCATGCATAGCTGCAACATATTCTGGGTGCTCCAGGTTTAGTAAATAAACCCCAATGTGTTTATTTGACTTAGGCCCCTTTTACGTGGGCACCTCCGTGCAGCGGATTCCACTGATCCCCGATGAGCAGGTGGATGACAGGTCCTGCCCGCTCCACCATGCAGAGCCGACACAGTCCTGCTCTCCTCTATGGAGAAATAGGATGGAAACGGACCGCCTGTCAGTTTCTATCCGATCCGTCATATGGTTGGAAAAAAAGGACCACCATCTGTCTGGTTTTTGCAGGCAGGATCGGATCGAATAGTGGATCTCCATAGAGGGGACTGCAGGCTCCGATCAAGTCCGCCTAAAAAAACTGACAGGCAGACCTGATCGGACAGCCCATGTGAAAGGGCCCTTAAAAACAAAGCTCCAGGCCATGTCCTGCCCTGGGTAGGAGCGTAATTTCTGGCACATTATGCAATCGTCCAAAGAGATAATAATGTTAACACACATGCATAAATAATGCTGACACCCATCATCCACCTTACGCTAAACAAAACTACAGGGTGAGGTTATTTTATCCTCCTAATCTGCCCCCC
>BLSH010134973.1:113822-131526 GCA_018402905.1 Glandirana rugosa
GTTAATGAAACATCATAAATGTCTTACTCCCGTCGTTACTATCGACTGTTCGAGGAGTAAGGAAATCATTTGCAAATAAAATTTTTAAAATCAAAAATACCCCCCCCCCCCGTCTAATCCTCCTATTTTATTGGAGTGGGACATCAAAACAAATCGCATTCCACCTACTACCCACAGACAATCGTAATAAATACGTACACACAATTGTAATAATAGAGAAACCTGCTAACGTAAAGGGACAAAAAAGGGAAATTGGTCTGACGGTAATGTCTTTTTATAGACAATTGCACATTCTTTAATACGAGGATGGGTCCCGTCCTGTACCGGACCTCGAAACAAAAATTCCCGGGAAAGTGTACCCGACAGGTTAGTCCAGACGGACAGTCAAAAAAATCCGCCTGAACTAGCCTGGGACGTCTAAAATTTTTAAAATAAACGTTTACTAAAGGAATGAGGAGCTTGTCAGCTATCATTGCTGCCCTCATTCTGTAAATACTACAAAGTAATTGTCTATTTGTCTCTGGCTTTAATACCTAGGCGTAGATCTAAACAAGCATGGTAGATCAAAATAAAAAGTTAGAATTTTTAATAATCATATTCATATCAGAGCCTCAGAAAATAGCTACTGGTTTAGAATGGCATGGATATCTACACTGAGAAAGTTATACACACAACACTTTTGTGTTTGCCCCTATTTATCATGAGCTGAACGCAAAGATCTATGATCTAAGATAATCCATCCACCTCACAGGTGTGGCATATAAAGATGCTGATTAGACAGCATGATTATTGCACAGGTGTGCCTTAGGCTGGCCACAATAAAAGGCCACTGTAAAATGTGCAGTTTTACTGTATGGGGGGGGGGGGGTCCGGTGTCAGTCAGTATCCAGTGTGACCACCATTTGCCTCACGCAGTGCAGCACATCTCCTTCGCATAGAGTTGATCAAGTTGTTGATTGTGGCCTGTGGAATGTTAGTCCATTCCTCCTCAATGGCTGTGCAAAGTTGCTGGATATTGGCAGGAACTGGAACACGCTGTTGTATACGCTGATCCAAAACATCCCAGACATGCTCAATGGGTGCCATGTGCAGTGAGTATGCTGGCCATGCAAGAACTGGGATGTTTCCAGCTTCCAGGAATTGTGTACAGATCCTTGCAACATGGGGCCACGCATTATCATGCTGCAACATGGGGCTGTGCATTATCATGCTGCAACATGAGGTGATGGCCGTGGATGAATGGCACAACAATGGGCCTCAGGATCTCGTCACGTTGTATCTCTGTGCATTCAAAATGCCATCAATAAAATGCACCTGTGTTCATTGCCCATAGCATACGCCTGCCCATACCATAACCCCACCGCCACCATGGGCCACTCGATCCACAACGTTGACATCAGCAAACTGCTCACCTGCACAAGGCCATATACACTGTCTGCCATCTGCCTTGTACAGTGAAAACCGTGATTCATCTGTGAAGAGAACACCTCTCCAAAGTGCCAGACGCCATCAAATGTGAGCATTTGCCCACTCAAGACGGTTATGACAACGAACTGCAGTCAGGTGGAGACCCTGATGAGGACGACGAGCATGCAGATGAGCTTCCCTGAGACGGTTTCTGACAGTTTGTGCAGAAATTCTTTGGTTATGCAAACTGATTGTTGCAGCAGCTGTCCGGGTGGCTGGTGTCAGACGATTTTGGAGGTGAAGATGCTGGATGTGGAGGTCCTGGGCTGGTGTGGTATAACGTGGTCTGCGGTTGTGAGGCCGGTTGGATGTACTGCCAAATTCTCTGAAACGCATTTGGAGACAGCTTATGGTGGAAAAATTAACATTCAATTAAAAAGGGCAACAGCTCTGGTGGACATTCCTGCAGTCAGCATGCCAATTGCATGCTCCCTCAAAACTTGCGACATCTGTGGCATTGTGCTGTGTGATAAAACTGCACATTTGGCCTTTTATTGTGGCCAGCCTAAAGCACACCTGTGCAATAATCATGCTGTCTAATCAGCATCTTGATAAGCCACACCTATGAGGTGGATGGATTATCTCGGCAAAGGAGAAGTGCTCACTAACACATATTAAGTCCTGAACTCGCACCATTTCATTCCCACGTCAGTCCTGATTTCAGCAGCGACTTCACAGGTTGCTGCACAGATACCTATGGAAATCGCACCTAAAATTGCAAAAAGTAGTACAAGAACTACTTTTTGAAATCAGTGCAGCGCCGCAAGTGCTGCGTTGCACCGATTAAGATGGTGCCATTGCTGGCAATTGCTGCTGATTTGGCATGCAATTTGGCATGTCAAATCGCATGCCAAATCGTGTCAATGTGAACCAGGGCTTAGACAGATTTATGAATAATATTTGAGAGAAATAGGCCTTTTGTGTACATAGAAAAAGTCATAAATCTTTGAGTTCAGCTTATGATAAATGGGGAAACACAAAAGTGTTGCGTTTAAAATTTTGCTCAGTGTAGTATGTGTAAATGGAGAGGCTCTCAATGTTAACATCTATAGCTCATCAGCACAGGTTTCCTTTAATATATAGCACAGATACACATAGCATAAGAGCTCCAGAAGGAAAGGCACATGCAGGGCCCTAATAAAACCCCATATGGGCAGCAGGAGACAATCTGGTCCACAATTTACATCTGTCCATGTATTCAATCATTATTTTCCCACAATTAATATGGACCTTTCAGATTGGATACATCTGTTATGGCTAGTTCTGGACAAAGATGACATTTCAAGCCACCATCCATTTTTATGGCCTGCTTTATAATAGGTAAATACATGTTAGACATGATTTATGGCCATTCAGTTGAATGCTACAGTAGACCAGGCTATAGATGAAAAAGACAAACATTGCTTACTGCGAGATGTTATATACTCGGTGGACTTTCCTGGCCCAAGTGGCACAGCCTCCTCGTAGTAATCCTCTGGTGGGGGAGTGGTAGGCAATGGTGGTGGAGGGGCACAGGGTGGTGGTGGAGGTGGAGAAGATTGGCTCTCGGTGTCTTTGTCTTCATCCTGCATGTCTCGTAATTCCTGCAGGTCACAATCTGAAGAACAGATCCCGTAAATTTTAACAATTAGCACCTTACCTCTGAAATGGCTTCATGACGTGAGAACAACATATTGTTTACAACCTATAAATGTGTAGCACTGGGCTAATGCCAGTCCTGAAGGCCTCCCGTAACATTTCATAGTAAACAGGACCATTCATTGTATTTTAGTGAAAGAAAAATCACAAGATTTCCATAAAGATTTAACAAGATGACTCATGCGCAATAACACTACGGAGGTTACCAACTGTCACTAAAGCAAATGTGTTGGGTGGCCAATTGTAAAGTTTCTACAATAGGAACGTGTTCTTTTTGGCTTTTTGGCGATAATACCTCTCTCCTGAAATGAACTGGAAGAGATAAAAGAATTTTAAAGTAAAGCTAACCCCAAGAGCAAAAGTTTAATATTATTGCAGATTACCAGTCCTTTTATGTGGTTGCTGCATTGTTTTCATATTTTAGGCTAAGAACATTTTTAGCAAGTACAGAAAATAACTGAATATCTTGCCAGAAACGAATGGTTCTTGTCACTTCCTGTGTGCTGGAGGCAACACAGTGTTACGTTTCTTGAGTAAACTACTAATCCTGTCATTCTGCATGTAATTGGAGATAAGCAAAGGCAGACATGTTTGAAGTACAGCCTGGGTGGCAACCTGGGCTCTGTGTATAGATACAGCGAAGGAGTGAGCTTCTCTACCCTGGGACAGAATGTGTGTTATTTGCAGGATTAACGGCAGAAAAAAATAATAAATGATGCAGTCACCGCCTCTAAGGACTGGTAAGCTGCAATATATGATATTTTAGTTTTGAGTTTAGGTATGCTTTAAAGGGTATGTCAAACCAAAACTGATGGAGGCTAGAGGAATATTAGCAAGCTCAGAACAACAGGAGCACTGGAGCTTACCAAAATGGAGATGTGGGAGTCACAATAGGTTTCTTGGGTTCTGTTAAAATATATGAACTAAACAAAACTCCAACTGCATAAAGCTGCCCATACATTGGCCATTTTTTTTTTCATTTAACCAGTGGGTAAAACTAAAAAGGGACCCAATCCCCCCATCCACACAGGCAACGTGGATAGGGGAATCATCTCCACTGAGCTATTGTATTCTAATAGTGGGGTCACTTCCCTGCCATCAGAATACACTGATCAGTGCTACTGGCTATGGTCGGCAGTGCTGATTAGGCGGAAACAACAACAGGGTGGTTGTACAGAAGTCAATTGTTCGATCGACTTTCCTGGCCAAAATAAGGTTGAAATTTGGCTGATCCCTACTGAACCAGCCAAATTTTGATCCATGTATGGCTGGCTTTAGTGTGACAGCCCCTATAATGACCTTACCAGGAACTGGAAGGTTAGATAAGATTTAAAGTGTGTGTAAACACTTAACAGTAAACTTCTCCTGTTTGCTCCCTTTTGGTCTGTAAGAATATTATATTGAAAGAGATTTGTTATATCTGTTTGATAAGGGCAAATAATACCCGATGATCATGCTAGGAATATGAGCTGAGAACTTCCCATGCGCTCTGCCTAAGCTGACTGTTATCAGTTAGCAGTGTTCCCAGGTCTATCTGTGGACTACAGTAACCCCTCCCCCTTATGCTATGGAGATCTGGAAATGAGAGGAGTTTTGTAGTCCTAATTTGCTTCCTGTCCAATAGTCACAATGCTGCTCCTTTATAGAGACAGTAGAGAAAGTATTGTCACCCTAGAACAGAAGTGTGTTAGTGTTAGGATCAATATGCAAAAAAAAAATGCAGCCAATACATCTAAGGACCAGTAAGCTACAATACATTATATGTTTTTCTTGGTTTTACATACACTTTAAGGCAAAATCTTACTGTTGGACCCCATAAGAGAAAGCAAAAGTTGGCAAGTAATTAAACCATTTTAAAGGCCATCTAAAACTGGGATGTTAGTTTTGTTTGAACTTATTCTTTACTAATAGTCATTCTACCCCCCATGTAGAAGATTTGGAGTGATTCATCCATTTTCCTGGTTCAACTTTCCTATCCTGTAAACAGTAGAAATTGCTTTAATCTGTATGTTATATGACCACAAACATTACAACACAATATCCAGTAATATACAGTAATGTGGTGCTTTCCTGATAAAATGAAAAAAATATACTGAACCAACATTAAATGGAAAAATATGAATGCTTGTTTGTCAAAAAGGAGAATAAAAGTTAACATTGATGCGGATCTACTGTAATACACAGACATTGTAGAAAACTACATGCACACAAAATGTAGGTTTGACTAGAGTGGTAAGGGGATAGAATGGCTGTCAGATTTTTATTGCTGTGTTCACACTGCAGAGATCACTCTGTTTGCACTGGTGACCATTGTTACCTGAATAAAAGAGTGCTGTCACTGGAACAAGAATAGAGAGGAAACCTTCCAATGGGGACACTTGTAGAGGAGCAAAAGTTTAGACATGGAAATGGTCAAGCTCTTGCTTCTCTGCTGTTTTTCTGGTGATTTGCTGTTTCCTGTTTTTGCAAAACGGGTCTCCCTTTCTCCCTAGAGCTAAAGTATATATAGAGCTGGCAGGTGGATGGAGGGTTGGCTGGTGAGGTGAATAGCTTACTGCAAAGTGGCAGTGCATTAATCTTGTCCCAGACCCCCATGGAAAAAATGGCACCCACCATGCCAAGATATAAGGGCTCTGTATATTTGCCTTCACGTGATAGGGAATGCTGAGGAAACCTTCAACACATGGGGAGTATAAGATTTTTTCTAGAGTGTACCCCATTCAGTGGACAAAAGGAAACTGATGTTCTGAAGTAGACATTTCCATGAAGAATGTGGTGTTACGAGTACTGTTCCAGTAAAGAAAAAGGAAGAACTGGAATGGTTTCTCCTTTACAGCTGATTGGTGTGTCACCTATACCTTGTGGAGTGAGTAAGCACTTGACTCAGTTGGAGGGCTGGAAGAGGTTGGAGAGAAGGAGGTTCAGCTCCCTTAAAGTGTTACTAAACCCAAACCTTACCAAACCTCTGCATTAAATATATCTGGTCTCCCACAGTACATAGAATATAGAAATGCAATTATTTTAGTAAAAATAAACTGCTAAATACTTTTTCTCATCAGCAGTATATAGCAGTCTCGGCGAACATCACTGCTTTATCGAGGAGGGCAAGGATAAACATAGCGTACCTCGTCATTTTCAGGAACTTCATAATTAGTCTACCAAGGGTCTGCGTGTGTGGATTATTGGGGCGATGCCCAGGGGTCTCCCCGAGGCAGAGCGATTCCAGCGGCTCTGCCAACGGGAGACCTACTGGATAATTATCCTTGATACCCTCTCACCTGGGGGCCTCAATGAGAAATTGGATGTCAGTACCATCCTATAACATGGTCATTTTTCCCTCTTCCTCCTCCTGTTTTTTAGGATATGGTCACGGGTGTTGCCTTATGGATTTACCTCTTTTAAAGCTGCAATCAATAGTTGGCCCAATCATTTATAGGTAATTCCTATCCGTTTGGGGGTGGTCTGGCGGTGTGCTCATGATCATAAATATCTCCAACATATATGTGTGTGTGTGTGTATATAATTATATATATATCTCTATCTATCCCTTTTTGGGTTTTCATCCTGTTTGAAAATACTTTACTTTAATAAGTGTTAAACATTGCCACAAAATACACAAGCCCAAAATTCCTTCAAAGCAATCGAAAAAGCTTAAATACGCAGTTCAACGTGCATTGTATATAATTTCCTGTAACATCATTGGCTTTTTAATAACAGGTCATTGTGAGTCTGGGCACTGAAAATGCAATTGTTTTTAAGCATTCTGCAACAATTAAGGTTTAGACTATAAAGATGTTAAAAGCCAGAATTGTATGTGTGGAGTTAGAGCGTTCTACAATTCCCACCCTCCAGAGGTTGGGCCATTAATGGGCCATTAAGCCCATTAATCAGATCTCCAGGCCAGGACAAACATCAATCTGGACGATTCATTTGTGGATATGTTTTTAAAACAACTCTTTTTATGATTTTTTGATACTATAAATAAAATTACGCTTTTATAATTCACTGGTTGGTGTTCATTATACCCAAGGAGGTAAATTTAGAGTCTCAGACATTTCCGTATTTCGATATAAAAATGTTAAAAAAAAATTCTGCAAGCAGGGATTTTATTCCAGTGCCACTATTCACAGCTTTGGTCTTGGCGTGAATTCTTGTAGAATTAAAAATTCAAATTTCTCACGTAAGGTCATTCCCTTACCGCCATTGAAAAGAAAAGTTATAACATGCTTGGTGATGTTCGAAAGAGTTTCTCACTTTACACTCACCATGTACTGACATAAACAAAATAAACAGACATCTAAATGGTTTAATGGCCTAGTCAACAAAGACAAACATACCAAACTCCTCAAAGAGAGACTCCACAAAGCTGGTGCCATTGTGATAGGCAGCAGTGTTCATATACTGGAAATCCAGGTCATCTCCTGCAAAATATAAGGAGAGGCACAAATAAATACATATATAAAATGTGTTTAACAGGCGTGTTAGGTATACTTTTAAGGCCTCATGCACACAGGACGTCCCTTTCAAGTCAATGACTGGCAGGGAAGGCAATTAAGACACTTTCTCCAGTCATTGAGAATCCCTGGAAATTTGGATGATGATTTATTACCGCTAGAAAAATATTGTGTGGAGAGAGGGAAACTCTCGCGTACAATCTCAAAAATGTATACACTACTGATAACCCCGACAGATGACTTTCGGATACCATTTTTCCAAAAATGGGAAAAAGAACTAGGGAAGACATTAACAGAGGACCAATGTACTAACATAACATACAATATCTTTAACTCGTCAATGTGTACAAAAGTACAAGAAACAAACTACAAGATCTTCTCACAGTGGTATCCAACTCCGGCTCGGCTTCATAGATGTTACCCAGAGACATCTGATAGTTGCTGGTGGTGTCAAAGGGAAAGGGGGTCATTTTTACACACCTTTCGGTTATGCCAGAGACTGAGAAACAACTGGAAATCCGTCAGATCCCCCAGAGGTTCTGTGACTCTGAGATACCGGAAGATACAATTTATTTCTTGCTGAACGACGGTAAGCGAGACACTTCGATAATAAGCCATTTGTTAAATGCAGCCAGAATGTGTATCCCTTTAAACTGGAAAAAAACGCATCCACCCTCGATCCGAATGTGGGTGGAGAAAGTGGAAGAAATGAATCAAATGGAGAACCTAGTCTGGACAGATAGGCAGAAGAGAGAGAAGTATGAAAAAATATGGTCCCCTTGAAATACCTTTATGGAAACAGAGGAGGGGAGGGGATTGGGTCTTGGTTGAGAGGGGGGAGAGAGAGGGTTATTAGTTGGAGGGGGTGGGATGACTGCCATCAAAGTGGCTGTCCCCCCCCTTTTTTTTTCTCTCTCTATGTTTTGGGAGGGATCTAAATTAGAATAGAGATATATGATGTATAATATTATGGTAATGTGGTGTATATAGACAGAATGACGTATGAATAATCTTTACTGTACATTATACCTGTTGAGGGAAGTTGGACTACCAGAAAATGTAAAGGAGTATGCTTAATTTATCTTGTCTTTATGTAGATATAGTGACCTGATCTCTACCCCAGGCATTCTATGGGGAGAGGGAAGGGAATGTATTAATATAGAATAAAGAAAGAAAAGAAAGGTAATGAGAAATACCACCATGATGAGACTAAACCAGCTCACGGTATGAATACTAAGCTGAATTTTCTTTTTAATGGTAGTCTACTGATGTGGTATAAAAAAAAAAAAAAATGAAGATCTGCCATGTTATGCAGAAAATTGAAAAATGGTAATGCCTAAACCGTAATAGGGTAAAGATCAGCGGCAGCGAGACCACAGGCAATACTGGTTACTAGTATCCCCCCACTAATTTCTTATTAACACAACTTTCAGAGTTCAGTTCCCCTTTAACCACTTCAGCCCCGCAAGGATTTACCCCCTTCCTGACCAGAGCACTTTTTGCGATTCGGCACTGCGTCGCTTTAACTGACATTTGCACAGTCGTGCGACTATGGGGCTCTCCTACAACCACCTTATGCATTTCTGTGACCACTACTTAAACACACACTAGGCCAGGTCTTGAGTTCCGAATTGTGAGAATATTTACCAGCACATGTGCATACCTTTAATAGATTTTTGTCTCATTTATATACTATACATCTACATAACAAGCATCGGCTCCAGCGGCTTGGCGTTAGGACTGAGACTCTGTTAATATTTAGTACAAATGTGCTAGTAAAAGGAAAAAAAATGTCAAAACCAAAATCCCTTGTGAGCGGCATTTGTAAATCGTGTTTATTAACTAACAAATCTGAGGTGCCTATATTGAGATGGTCTATCGCTCATACCTGGAGAAGGCTGTAGCTGTCGCAGGATGCTGCATACCGCACTTTGTTTTTCTCTGGTGGTGGCACTGAGAAATTCATGATCCAGAAGCTTTAGTAGCACATTCAATTCTGGTAACAGCTGGTCTAGAACTGGAGGTAAAAACAATAAATTAGCTAAAATAATATATTCTGGTTTATAAGCATACATAGTAACTCAAATTGGCATTAGAAACCACTATTGATTGGACTCAATTTTTAAAGGCGTTCTCTAAAAATTTAGAACCGAAATATTATAGGACCTTTCTGAGTAACATGGTGGAGGTCCTTCCCCTTTGTTTCAGAAAATAACATTAATATGAAACTGGTTATCACCATGTGACATTTTATCTGGCATCTGACATTTAATCCGCCAAGGAATATTAGCAGATGGGTTACAAGATATTGTTATTTCGTTTTTATTCTGGAGACCCATCTAAATGGAAACTATATTTTTCTTACACATATACTAGGTAACATTGCAAAGGTTTGGAAAACACTTGATGGAAACAGCTGCACTAAGCACCATGCAGATTTAATCAAAGGGATGTACTGTATATTATCACTGAATGCAGAACTTCACCACCCAAAACAGTTTTCCATTCTGTGTTAAACATCCATAGCCAGGTTTTGTCCCAGCTCTGTCAGGGAGACCGGCTTCTTATACTGGGCACGGCTTTGGCAGCTGAGCATGGCATTTCGCTGAACATTTGCTGATCCCACAGAGCTAGGAAGACCCACTGAAGGATTAAATTCTACTTATTCCATCCTAATGGTGGCCATACAAGCTTCAATAAATGTGAAATTTATTTTCCAATTGATCTCTCCAAATAGAAATAATGAATGAAAAGCCAACAATGCATTTCATTGATATGTCACACGGGGGAAGTTGATTTAAGGTACAATTATAACTCATGATCATCATTTATCAATCACATCTCTGTAATCTCATAATCTGATTGATTGTATACATCTATATTCATGATGAATAAATATCTTAGCGTTGCAGACACATGCAACACATTTGACAATATTTCGCCACAGGCGATCAACTCAGTTTGGTTGAATCCAAAAGTCTGAAACTGGGACTAAATCAATTGGAAGGCAAGTTATGGCTACATGATTGTTTGCAGATTCGCTCAATTTGATTGGCTCACACATCGATCAGTTTAAAAAAAAAAGAAATAAATGGAAGCAACCTACACAAGTTGAACTGGATGGACTGTTGTCTTTATTCAACCTTACCTACTATGTAACAGGTATGGCCGCCATTGGACATAAAAATCAGTTTGGGGTTGGAATGTTTCACGTTAATATAACTGCTTTTGGAATATATTACAATCACAGGTATGTTCTTTAGAAATCCTTCTACCACCACATCTATTTGAGCAAAAAAAGTAAATTTTTTTTTCACTGCGCAGTCTTTCCTAACATGTACATACTATTTTAAATCATACGGTTTGTGGCAGAGCACTGATGAATGTACATCTTAATACTTATTAGACAATGAGAAATCAAATAATGATGGCAATTTGTCTTTCACAGTGCAATCTGCTTGATTTAAAATGTTAAGCACCACTGTTACCAAATGTACTGTACAAGTGTTAACACTAAACCAATATATAAAGATTGAATTTAAAAAACAATGGGGCTCTTCTACAACCACTTCTTCCACCCCAGTCTTTTAATACTAGAACAAATAATTGAGCACCCATACACTGCTCAGTCTAGTCTATTAATTGCTAAGCATTTGGCATCTTTACTATATTTACACCTTTACTACACTGCTGGTAGAGACAAACATACCAGTTCTAAGCCAATTCTGCATGAGTACACAAAACCACAGGACCTGCTGTGGAACACCCATAGTAGGTGGCCAAGGGTTATCTTATTTGTGTGGGAACACTTAAAAAGGTTATTGTGAGAACTATATTCCCTAATGAAAAACAGAACCGAAAAGAGTCCATGAACTTTCACAAAAAAGTGAACATTGGAGGTCCGGGCCTATCTCAAGAGCATAGAGTGGCAGGTGGAATGTATGTAATGTGGGCAATGTGAATAGTGTTACGCATTGGAGAAGTAATGCAGAGACAGGCATAGCTATTTGCTTTATCTCAGCTGTTTACAGAGGCTGAACATCAAGGCTGGGGTCATTGTATGACTAATAATGCAATCATGGCGTAGACTACTTACACATCACACACCACCCAAGTACAAAGCGGTAACTGTCTGCATGTGTTACATCTGGCAATGTCTTTTATCTATAGTCTCTCTCTGAATTAATGTTATCAGATTCACATATCAGTATAAACAGGTACAGCAAAAGGTTAACACATTGCGTAAAATGGTAAGTTCTTACGCCACTTTTGTATCACTTGACTATCCTTTTAGATTGTAAGCTCTAACAGGCAGGGCCCTCTAAATACCCCTTGTATTGCATCACATCTATACAGTCTCTATTTTGTAAAACATGGTGCAAACTGTTGGCAGGAAAACCTCTCATAAGTGATGTTAAAGCGGAGTTCCACCCAGATTTTTTTTTTTTTTTGGCATCCACTCTTTTAATACTAAATAGATGTCACCTTTTGTTTCCTTACTTTCAAACCGCCTAGTAATTACATGTATTTTTTACTCACAATTTTGTTTCTCTCACTGCTGGACTTTTCCATTTTAAGTGAGGGCATCTGAAGCCCATCCATAGTCTCCTGGCATCTATTCCTGAAAGAAGTGCATGGTGGGTAACCATCATGCACTCCCCAATCTCGGTCCGCCTTAAATCACGTCATTGCCTGTCTGGAAATAACATGATTTTACAGTAAAGGGAAGCCCACTGACTCCTGGGAATTGATGAGTCACATCTCCAAGGAGGCCAGGTAGAGCACCCAGGACCTAATAGAGGCAGATTACAGAGACCACCTAGCAACAAGCGACTTAGGGAGAGTATACATTTTTTTTTTCCTTCAAAGGTAAGTCTATATAGGCAAAGGACTTGAATGATGTAAAAAAACATTTCTGGGTGGAACTCCGCTTCAATAATAGAGGAACAAAGCACCAGAGTGAAAAAGTTAACATTACAGATATATGTGCTTTGTTTAGATTCCATGACGGAGGTTTACAACCACTTTAAGAAGTTTTACATTAAAATCCTAGCTGCCTTGACTTTTGTAGAATTTTTCTTGCTGTACATATATGCTATAAAACATTGAATCATGAAATGTTTGTCCAGTTTAGGATGTCTTATGTTGTGTCAACAACTAAATCTATTTTTAATGAATTAGCTAAGGAAGTGTCTAATATCCTCTTTCTGACGTGGCTATTTATACCTTCTTGTGGAATGTTACAGAAAGGAAGAGAAGATGGTATTAAAGGAAGAACAAAGTTTACACAGCCTGATACAAGGTATGGATAGTGATAGCAGCAGAGTACGAGCTTTCTGATCAGGTCCACCTGTCAGTTTTTCAGGCGGACCTGATCGGATGCTCCATTCAGCCCTATGGACATGCAGATGTCAGCGGGGACGTGTCCGCCGACACCCATCGCTCTCCGATCCTGTCCGTGAAATCCAGACAGATGGAAACCCTAATTTTCCCTCCATCTGGAGAATCAGATCAGATGAAAACGGACAGGCAGTCCATTTTCATCCGATCTTCATAGAGGACAGCGGGGCTTTGATAGGTCCATGTCTGCACAGTGAGCGGACACGGACCTGTCATCTGCCGGCTCAGCGGGGTACATGGACAAGCCCGTGTGAAAGGCCCCTAATGGAAGTCTGAGAACTACAACAAAGGTGTGTAGTGTCAAGCTGGCTCAACAGGAACCAGCTGACTTTTGGAACATGTGTACCTCTGTTTGTCCAAAAGAAGCCGGCCTAATGGCTAGCTTCTGCCGAACGGTCTTGCTAAAAATTGAAGGAGCAAAGGGGGTATATTTGGACAGCAGCATTGTTAATCAGGGGGAGGGGTGTAAGATGTACCAGCAGATACACTAAGCCCCCTTTCACGCGCGGCAGATCAGCTCCGTGGAGTCTGCCAGCTCAGCAGGAGATTGCTCCTTTGATCTCAGCTGAGCCTGCGGATGACAGCTCTATCACTGCTCTCTGTGCAGGGATGGAACTGTCAGATCCCCGCTGTTCTCTATAGGCAGATCGGATGAAAACGGATACGCCTGTCCATTTTCATCCGATCCCATCCGATCCAATCCGCTCAACGGATGGTGAACTTATCACCCATACGTCTATTTTAGCGGATCTTGAGGGATCAGATGGCAGACGGGTGTCAGTAGGACACATCTCCGCTGACATCCGCCTGTCCATAGAGGTCTATGGGTGGCTTGCTCGGATCCGTCTGAAAAACAGACAGGCAGATCCAAGTGGTCCGATCATGTGGGCCTTATAAGCTGAAGTCATACTCCAACTAACACTTTATCAGTTAGCATATTTTGCTTTTTACATGCTTAAAAATGCATGTTTATTGTGCTGTCCTGCTAAACTTCATATTATTATGTTACGGTACTTGTCAATTCGGTTTCTGCGCCTTGAGCTCAATAAGTTTTATAAATTAACACGTTTTACAGTTGTCCCTTTTGGGATAAAGATTTTACATGAATAAATAAAAGCAGATCATTGTAAGCACCCCCGTAAGATATACCGCTACAGGGCGGCTACTGTGCGCAGGATCATGTATCTATACACGGAGGGAGCCGATTAGCGGGTACCGCAAACTTACTGTCCACTGGCACCCGCCAATCATTCGGTACAGAAGCAGAATGGCAGTTTGCCTACGTAAACAAGGCATGAATCCAGTGTTCCTGCAAAGCAGGGACTAGCATCCATGTCTTCCCCTAGTAAAAACTTCCCACACTGTACAAAAACACAGGCTAGGCACAGTTAACCCTTTGATCGCCCCTGGTATTAACTCCTTCCCAGCCAATGTCATTAGTACAGTGACAGTGCATATTTTTAGCACTGATCACTGTATTCGTGTTACTGGTTCTCACAAAGTGTCAGATTGTCCCCGCAATATCGCAGTCCCGCTATACGTTGCTCATCTCCGCCATTACAAGTAAATAAATAAATAAATAAAAATTCCAAAAATATATCCCATAGTTTGTAGAAGCTATAACTTTTGTGCAAACCAATCAATATACGCTTATCGGGATTTTTTTTACCAAAAATATGTAGCAGAATACATATTGGCCTAAAATTTATGAAGAAATTCGATTTTTTTTTCCATTTTTTATTGCGTGTGTTTTACAGCAGAAATTTTAAATAAATGTTTTTTTCGAGATTGTCTGTCTTTTTTTGTTTATAGCGCAAAAAATAAAAACCGCAGAGGTGATCAAATACCACCAAAAGAAAGCTCTATTTGTTGGAAAAAAAGAACATTAATTTTATTTGAGTACAGCGTCGCATGAAAATAAAGGAAAGAAAGCCTAAAACAGAAAATAATACAGCCATCACATCTAAGAATTGGTAAGCTGCAATATAATCAATGTTTGCTTTTGGGTTCAATACCACTTTAAATACTCCTCTTGATGCCAGTCATAGGTATATATGTGGTCGATTGGCGGATGGGCCTTAACGCCGAGTGGGGGCATATATGCAGCCGTGTTAAAACAACTTACTGTGCTATGGCAGGCAGTGAGGATTGGTCGCTGTGACAGTGGTGACATGTGCATGTGACTGCTGTGACAGCCAATCACAGCGGTCACCTGACCCAAATGCACACCTCCTCCTCCCAGCTTTTAGAACTCTTAAAGGGCCGGGAGGCGGTTGGTGCGAAGGGGTTAAGGTATAACTAAAGGCAAAGTCTTGTTTTTTTTTTTTAGTTTTGGATAGAGCGGAGAGGGATTAGTACACCGGTCAGCTTTTTTTTTTTTTTTGAGATCTAGATTTCCTTTAGGCCCCGTTCACACTTTGTGTGATTCTACCCATGGTTTCAGACACGCAAATTCTGTCCGTGCATAAAAGAACAGCAAAACCAGCAACACAACATACAATTGGATGCAGTCACTGTTTGACCAACACATTTCCCACTAGGCTCCATCAAATTTCAGATTGAAGAATGTTGGCCAGGAGAGTGCTTATATGGCCACCCATTGGTTTGAATTCCAGCCAGTATGTCAGGGATTCGCTCCATGTATTCCTTCTCTTTCTTTATGATGTAACAAAATCATCCGTGAATGCGATGTGCGCGGGATGCATACTGCATACTAAGGCGGCCAATACGTTCAACATTTTATTTTTCATTGAAACATCAAATGTGTGGATGGAGAATTCAAACGTTTGTAGACTTCACCTCCATAACATCTCGAAAATACGCCCCTTTCTAACAAATGAAACCACCAAGCTCCTCATTCACTCCCTCGTTATCTCTCGCCTTGACTATTGCAACTTCTCCATGGCCTCCCTCTCCATAGGCTATCCTCTCTTCAGTTTATCATGAATGCTTCTACCTTACCAACCACTCGGTGTCTGCCACCCCTCTCCTCCAATCCCTACACTGGCTCCCAATCGCCCAGCAAATTAAATTCAATATACTAACCACAATATACAAAGCCATTCACAACTCTGGCCCGAGCTACATCACTAATCTTGTCTCCAAATATCACCCAAACTGTCCTCTCCGTTCCTCCTAAGACCTCCTACTCTCAAGCTCCCTTGTCTCCTCCTCCTCCTCCCATGCTCGTCTCCAGGATTTCTTCAGAGGCTCTCCCATCCTCTGGAACGCTCTACCTCAACCTGTCCGGCTATCTCCTACTCTAGCTGCCTTCAGGCAATCCCTGAAACTCATCTCTTCAGGAAAGCCTATCACACCTCCAACTAATCTTTTACCACTTCCATCAACTCATTCCCCACAGTTAGAACCTTCTGTACTACCTGCCCCACCCTATTAGATTGTAAACTCATCTGAGCAGGGCCATCTTAATCCTCATGAATTTTATTGTATTGTAACTGTAATGTCTCCCTGTTATATTGTAAAGTGCAGTGTAAACTGTTGGCACTATATGAATACTGTATAATAATAATAATAATTCTCTCACTGTGCTATTGTGTTCTGATAGGGAGCCTTCCTTGCTGTCAGAACACAATGATCAGTGCTGCTTGCTGTAACTGGTGGCACTAATCAATCGAGGAAAATCCAGGTTGGTTGTACAGAAGTTGATCGGTAGATTGACTTCTGTATAACCAGGGTGCCCATACATGGATCAAAATTTGATCCATGTATTGATGGTGGACTACTCAAAGACATTTAAATAGTCCTCCGATCCTAGAGAAATCATATCAGTTGCGTCATGAGTGTCTCCATCTCCCCTGAAATCAGATTAAAGTATATAGTGAACTGTGACTGGTGGGTGGTGTGCATAGTCACCTGGAAGTGACAAGTTTCAAGTAATCTTCACACCTCAGCATTTAGC
The DNA here is from genome assembly GCA_018402905.1 of Glandirana rugosa. Classification (NCBI taxonomy): domain Eukaryota; kingdom Metazoa; phylum Chordata; class Amphibia; order Anura; family Ranidae; genus Glandirana; species Glandirana rugosa. Next base: position 130,701 of record BLSH010134973.1, read on the forward strand.
AGGGCTGGGAAGGGATAAGCAACAGATGACACTCCTGCTATACAAACAGAGCCTGGGATCACAGCAGCTCCAGCAAACAATCCTGGGAAAAAGAGGATTAGAGCCAAAAAGAGTAATCTGGCAAAGTGAGAGGCGGCAATGGACAGGGGGCCGGCACCTGGACAGATTCATGTGCTGAAAACCTTTTTCCTTCCCACACCACTCCCGCTTTTATTCCTGCTATCTAGACTTCCTCACAGACTTCTCATGATTGTCTATCTCACAAGCATTCTTTCTTTCTTTCATTTTTCTTTCTGTGAATGTTGTGCATATGCCATCTCCCTTTCTCACTGTGTGGATCATGTGACCTCATTCATTTCTGCAACAATCAATGGCATCCAGACTGCCATTGTGTTTTTAGCACTTTTTACTTCCAAAAATTAGCTAGGACATTTTCTACAATAAAGTAAGAAAATAGTAATAATAATAATAAAAAACAAAAGCACAAATAATGATATCATGGAGAAGCAATGCAGGATTATTAATATATATATATATATACATAAAAAAAAAAAAAAAAAAAAAAAAGAGGTCTTGGTACTAAATTTTATAGATCCCCATAGAGCAGGGGTCTCCAAACTTTCTAAACAAAGGGCCAGTTTACTGTCCTTCAAACTTTAGGGGGGGCCAAACGGTGGCCAGCGGGAGTAGAATATATCCTGGCATCAGTGGGAGTAAACAATGCCCCATATTTGGTATTAGGGGAAATATGGTTTGTGTCAGTGGGAGGAACCTAGATATTTTAAATCATGGTTCTGGAGAAAAAAAAAAAAAAAAAAAAAAAATA
>BLSH010134973.1:131577-152098 GCA_018402905.1 Glandirana rugosa
ATAAGGTGTCTAGGAATAGTGCCCCATCATTGGTATCAGTGGAAGGAATCGTGTCCCATCATTGGTGTCTGTGGAATAGTGCCCCATCATTGGTGTCACCAGGAGGAATAGTGTCCTATCATTGGTGTCAGTGGAAAGAATAAGGTCCCATCATTGGTGTCAGTGGAAGGAATAGTACCCCATCGTTGGTGTCAGTGGGAGGAAAAGTGCCCCATCATTGGTGTCAGTGGAAGGAATAGTGCCCAATCATTGGCGTCAGTGGGAGGAATAGTGCCCCATCATTGGTGTCAGTGGGATGAATAGTGCCCCATCGTTGGTGTCAGTGAGAGGAATACTGTCCCATCGTTGGTGTCAGTGAGAGGAATAGTGACCCACTGTTGGTTTTAGTGCAGAAATTACTGCCCCATTGTTTGTGTCAGTGGGATGAATAGTGCCCCATCGTTGGTGTCAGTGAGAGGAATAGTGCCCAATCATTGGTGTCAGTGGGAGGAATAGTTCCCCAAGGGCCGGGTAAGGGTATGCAATGGGCCGCTTTCAGCCCCCCGGGGCACAGTTCAGCATTTGAAGACACTATGGGGTTTATTTACTAAAGCTGGAGAGTGCAAAATCAGGCTCAATTATGGATAGAAACCAATCAGCTTCTAACTTCAGTTTGTTTGATTAAGCTTCGGCAATAAAACCTGGAAGCTGATTGGTTTTTATGCAGAAGTGAGCCTGATTTTGCACTCTCCAGCTTTAGTAAATAAACCCCTATGTTTCTTTCATGACAGGTTTTCTTTAATATCTTAAGTCATTATTTGAAGTAAATAGACAGAATATGCTGCCCATCTAGGGTATGGATACCTTTTAAACTTACAGAGTATCACCTAAAGACATTTTCCCACTTTTGACAAAAAGGAGAACCCTTGCATACAGTATGCCTTCCAATGTACACGGTCAGGAGTATTGGCATAGCACCCAACTTGCTAAAAATGGGGAAGAGGGACACATTCTAGCACTGAGTATATGTTAAAGCAGGGTTAGGCAACCAGTAGCCCCCCAGCTGTTGTGGAACTACATTTCCCATGAGGCATTGCAAGGCTGGCAGTTACAATTAGTCCCAGAGGCATGATGGGACTTGTAGTTCTCCAACCGCTGGAGGACCCCAGGTTGCCTACCCCTGTGTTAAAGCATACAGTCCCAGTTATGGAGACCATAAATAATTAATACACAAAAAATTATGACTGGTTGAACCCAAAAGTATTTTTTTACCATTACTTTTCCTCTATACTGATTTCAAAATAGCAAACACAATAATTTACAGGCTGGAAAAAAGGCTAAGTGTAATAAAATATATTTGGATACTTTAATACATTTGTTAGAGAGGTCTACACTTCAAACATAAACGAGGGACAAATAAGGGTAAAGAGGGGCAAAAGGATAGGATTTCGAAATGATGTCCAAAATAAATATCAGCCATGATCACACATCACCACATCAGCTTCCTATAATCAAATCAAGGAAACCTAAATATAGGAGTCACTGCACAATGCACACGACTGGTAGGGATCACTGGATCCTATAGAGCAGGCATGTCAATCTCAACGAAAACATTCGACTGAGCAAAGTAAAATAAATTGCAGGGTTCACATTATGTCTACTGGAGGGTACACCTACCAAACATTAAGAAAAGCTGACAGTAGCAACTACAACTTACAACATTACATCCCTTAGAAGGGCTCCACAAACCATTTTATGATGTGTCCATCTGCAAAATGACCTAAGGAAAGCAAAGGAACATAGCTTGAAGCCTGCTTCAGTTCAAAGGTGTGAGAGGGCCACATGTGGCCCAAAAAACAACGTGCTCTAGAGAAAATGTAAGACCGTTCATATGTGTGTTTGAAGTAAGCACTGAGCAGATCACAGCAGGCAGATGTGTGAACAAAGCTCAGACACAACAAAATAAGGAAAGTTGGTGTTGGTGAACCCCATGGTACAAGTGTTTGCCCTTTCATGTTTCCTTCCTAAGGACCCTGCCAGTCCACTGACTGAAGCCAGGTCATAGCCATTAGGTAAGAAGAATGCAGACATAGAACTTGGACTTCAAACCTCCATCTATTGCTGATTTTAAAAATCTGCAAAGACACATCCCAATTTCATGTAGCAGTCATATTTCGGCACTGCGGTTACTTGAAACCTTAATGGAACAGACTGAAGAAAACCCAAAATTACTAAACAGAGTGAGTTAAATGTTTCATTTTATGACTGCAGATAATAAAAGAGTCAAGTCAAGAATTTAAATATTGAATCTTAAATTTATGTAATCATTTTATTATTTATAAAATATTATTGTATTATAATAATAATAAACATTGAGTCTTAAATTATTTATTTTATCATTGTATTCTTATTTCTTTATTTAATTAATCTATCATTTAATTCTTACTTCTGAGAGATCTATAGTTGGACTTCTTATTGAGCCTAAGGCCTCATACACACGGACGTTTCTTAAAAAATAAACAAAACGTCGGGCCCGACGTCAAGGAAAAAAAAAATCTGCATTTTTCGGCGTTATGCATCGGCGTTAATGAGCGTTAGTGAGCGTCGGCGTCAATAGGCGTTTTTTTAAAAAAATCATCCCTCTGCTATTTTTCAACCTAAAAACGTTGGCGTCAAAAAACGCCGGTCAACGCCGGTACAATATTAGTTGGCGTTTGTTGGCGGTTTGTGGCCTCGGCATAAAAAAATACCAAAATGTTACAGCCTCAGAACGCACTGGCCGTGGGTTCTAGTTTCAGCTCACTAACGCCGACGCCATCTACAGCTCAAAAACGTCAGCGTTTTTATGGGCCATTGACTAACAAGGAGAGCTGCAAAAAACGCCAGAAAACGCCGGCATCAAAAAACGTGTATGAGGCCTTAAGCTGGCCATCAGGTGAAAGCTGTGAATCCGTCAAAATTTGAGCCATGGTTGGCCCTGCTGTCACCAACCATCACAACAAACTACTGTTGAAAATCAAATGAAAAAGTTATCCATGACTGCAGCTGCAGTCACGGTTTGGAAATTCTGATAGCTTCAGTCTCCGGCTGTCAAATTACAATAACCAGCAGTGGAAGATGCATCCATCCATGCTGCTTAACATGCAAGGAGGAGTCTAAGGATTCTCTTGTTCAGCCTAATTTTATTGTGTATGCCCTGCCAGAATCTGAGTGTGCAACCTTCGCTTGAGTCAGGGCGGTTACCTGAAGCCTGACATTTGAGGTCTGCACTTATGCATTGCTTTACAGCATTGTATATGGGTCAAGTAGAAACTGTCAAACTTCAGGTGACCTCTGACCCTTGCCAGACTCAATCACAGTAACAAAGCTCAATAAGGAGGCAAAGGCAGATATTTTACAAGTGAAATTGTACAATTCTAATTATTTAAGCCTGTATATTCAGAGTCTTTCATAACCCTGGAAACTTGCATTATGTTTAGTATTCTCTTTGGAATGCAATGCCATGATAAAGCCTACAGGTGGCGCTGTTTTACAATCTTGTACAGTTGTACAAAAAATCATTACAACTTTGAAAGTTTGGAACTGTAAAAATGAGCTACAACTTTCATTTCAAAATTATTTATCCTAAAAGCTACCTACATATACATTTATTTATATGGATTTGCTCTGCTACTATTGACATTATCACTAGTAGGCTGGTACAAAGATCCTTGATGAAGAACAAAAGGCAGTAACCCATAGTATTAGTAACCGGTCTGAAAGAATCTCTTAACTGCTTTGATGACAATAGTTACTATGGATTGGGGTACTTTTCTCATTATCATTGCCTTATGTGCTGCCTGACTGACTGAAGTATATGTAAACCCAAAATCTATTTTTCAGTAGGTTTGGCATCATGTCTCACAGTTTTCTTAAACAATTATTTTTTTATGACTCTTGCAGTTTTTTTTCTGGATATCCTGCCAATAACAGCATTACCCGTTGAAGGCTGACAACACTAAGCCACATCTTCACAATTAACAACAGTGTTGTCAGTCTGTCATATATGTGCCTTCAGCTGCCAGTTAGGCTCCCTATGGAGTCTAATAAATAGGCAGCCCAACAGCTAACTGAAGAAACGGACAACGGCTGACTGAAGACTGACAACACTGATACTAATTGGGAGGCAATAGCTTAGTGTTGTCAGCCTGCAGCATTAGATATATATATATATATATGGCTCAATAAATTTATTTTTTGAAACAGGTAAAGGTATCTATATGGATTTGTGTACGAATACTCGGTATTGTTCTTAGTACATGGCTCAAAAACCTGTGCAGTCTCCTGAAGAGGCGGTCACACCGCGAAACATGTTGAGGAGCACAGATCTACATACTGATGTGTTTTTGTATCAAAACAAAAATACAGTCTTTTTAAATATTTTTGACTATGTGAGCTTATAGCGGTACCATTAAAATCCCACAGCCCCCCAATTTCCCCCATCTTAGCCTGCAGCATTAGGTGCTATTACTGGCAGGATCTCCAGGTAAGAAACTTTGCAACAGATTCACAAAAGTGTTGACTTTAAAGCGGAACGTCAGTCATTTTTTCATCTTTCCATTTATTAAGCCCTCTGCCCTTGTTGCCCTAACTATGGATATTAGAACTTTTTTTCTGCCAGTAAATACCTTATACAGCCCACTTCCTGTTTCTTGGCTGGAAAAATGTGTTTGACATCATGCACAGCTCTCTCTCTCACTCTCGTGAGAGTTTGCCAGGAAGGGAGGGGGGATGAGTCATAAGATGGTGAATGAGAGCTGCAGAGCAGGAGGTGTGCCTCTGTGTGTCTGTCTAAATCCAGGAAGTGAACAGGCAGCAGCTTCAGCTGCCCACATTTAAAATGATTGCAACCAGACTCAGTGGAGGGAGATTTCTGCAGCATATTTGGCAAGTACAAAATCACAGTATATATAAAATAATATGCAAAGTGGTTGGAAGGAAGCTTCAGAATGGCAAAGATGTTTTTATTACAAATGATGTGAGCAGACTGCAGTTTTACTTTAACTGTATACAGTCAGACATGATGCCAGTGGTATTAAAAAAATACACTTTAAGGCCAGCCATAGATGGAGTGATTTTCTTTCTTGCGGCCACAAGTTGCAGGAAAGGAAATCGCTCGATTCCCCCATCAACACAGCCAGTGAGGGGGAAGTCACCCCTGCCAAGAGAACACAGCGATTATTGCTAGTGGCTATAACAGTTGCTAGTGATAATCGCATGTAAAACTAGCAGGTTGGTTGTACCCAAGTTAATCGATCAACTTGGGTATATTCAGCCTGCCCACATATGGTTCGAATCTCAGCTGGTTCCTGCCGAACCGGGCGAGATTCGAACAGTCTATGGCCAGCTTAAGCCGGTATATGTCTTTTTTTTTTTTTTTTTTTTTAACTTTACATTTTAATAGTTATAATAATAAAGCATTAACAAATAGGATATTATTCAAATAATGTTCCACGTTTAACATATATTCCTAGATTAAACAATCAAGGGTTACAATACTGTGTTGGTCAATAAATTGAGAAGGATTATTACAAATTTATCGGCAAATAGAGAACTTATGTATGAAGGTCGTACTCCGCCTACCCCATATGGGAACTAACTGTAGGCGAGGTATGCTCCTTCGAGTATTTTTAAGGGCAGGTACAACACTTATTTTCAGATATAAAACAGTTTTTAAGGTATGCAGAAGCTCTTGTGTGGTTGATCCAGTCTTTCCATTTTCGGTATAGGTCTTTTATCATTTGTACTTTAATTTACCAACCACTCCTAGTGAACTAAAAAAAGGTATTACTTTTTAGAGTATTACTTCCTTTTAAAATAATTGGCACAAACCCATACATGCCAGATTACTTGTCAATCCTGCTGGTTGCCTGAACATTGGTGACATAATTCTGGATGACCCAATCTGAGTCTCTTTGCGCATTTGCTACTGTGCTGGATGTAAATGAACATTTCACCCCCACCTTACAACCACTGCCCTTCCTGCCTCCCCAGGCTGTAAACACATCAGCAGCTAATGTATATCTATCTATGCAGAACTTCTGTTTCCTTCCAGCTCCTGCCAGCCAAGTGAAACAGGGACTACAGCAAAACTCAGCACATTTCATCAAGGGGAAGTGCCAACATTTACTCTAGACTCCGAATGACACATAGGATTTATCAATGAAAAGGTTTTCACCCTCCCTCCAAAAGAGGAAGAATGATGGTAAGAGGAAAAGAGAAGTTTGTCGCAGTCAGTCTGTCAACCCAAGCACATGGCTAATGCTTTAAACCAGCCAGCCAAGATAAACAGAGGCGGCTCTAGGCTTTGTGAGGTCTTAGGCAAAACCTAGACATGAGTCCCTACTAATGCCCATAATGGGAAAAAATAATTCAAGCGATAAAAAAATTAACTTTATAAATTGCATATATTAAGAGCTTTAAAGTGCTGGTGTCAGTACCCTCTATCTTGGTGCTGGTGTCAGTGTCAGTTGCGAGGCCCTCGTGAGTGTGAGGCCTTAGGCGACCGCCTAATTTGACTAATTAAAGAGCCGCCTCTGAAGGCAAACCATCTAACTAAAGATGCCAAAAACACAATCATTACTGGGATATTTCGATTTTACACTAATGCACAGAGAAAAATAAGTGCGTTTCAATATTTCTTTAAATGGAAAATGTGGTTTTCAAAGTGAGAACACATCTGTAGTTCATTCTAGATAGCATTCACCTAGCTATACCAGGTTGACAGGAAGGTCTTAACATTCCTAGGGAAACCGCTAAATACACAGGTAAATACATATACAGTAATTAAGCCAGTTTACTGGCCGAGGCATTTTTAATTCAGCCAGTTTTGTGATTTAAGTAGCCCTGCAAGACAGCATAGCTAGATTCTCAATGCTAACAGAAGCAACAACAAAGTTTGGTCAAAGCCCATCCCAAGTTTGCTGACTGGACAGTCAAGCAGCATCACATTGATGAATTGTCTGTCTGTTCCACCCACCGCCCTGTTACTGAAAGCCAGTGGGCAGCTAAGGGCATTGACATGCTGTGTGGAAGAAGCCCTATGGCCTACAGCAGTACCCTGCTTTTCAGGTACAAGGTTTGGGGCTAATCCACGGCCTGAAGTGCCTGATTGTGGCTGATCCCAGGTCTGAAGTTTATGCATTGGAGATGATCTGAGGTCTTAGGCCAGGCCATACACGGAGCAAATTTTTTTTCCTGCAACCACGGGTTGTAGGAAAGAAATTCACTAGATTCCCCCATCAACACAGATAGTGTTGATGCAGGAATCCCTCCTGCCGAGCCATTGTCTTCTCCCAGCAGGGACCTGCGATAATCGCAGGTAAAAACATGGCATGCTGGTTGTACCCAAGTTGATCGATCAACTTGGTACATTCAGCCTGTCCATTCACGGTTATAATAGTTTAAAAGGATGAGTTCACCTTTTTACAAAAAATAATAAATGCACATTTTTTTTACAGGATAAAAATTTGCATTTTTTTCTGTTGTAGGAGCCTGTCAAGCATAAACCTGCCATGCAGGTCTCCTGCAGACCTTTCAGTGTACCTGCTTGGTGGTACCTTGCACGTGGCAGCCAATACACTCTGACAGGAAGGAACAATGAACTACCACAGCGCCATGGTAGTTCATTGAGAACTACTAGCCAACAGCTGCTAAGGCTGTCAGGACATGTCCTTTTTTTTTATGTAGCTGGCTGTTAGACCGGGGGGGGGGTCGAAGGGGAGCAGGGGATGGTCTTTTCATAACATGTTACATGTGACACCCTGAATATGGGAGTCACATGTAACCCGTTATGAAAAGGTGAACTTACCCTTTAACTTTCCCTTAGCAGTACAATTATGTGCAAAAATTGAAAACTGACTAATGGCTAGTGCTAATGAAAATGACATTTAATCTGGAAAGGGTTGCTGACCTTAGGTTGGAAAATCTGCCAGGTTTTTCTTTTTTTTTTTGTTTTCTTTCGCTCTTTGGTCTTCCTGCACAGAAACACTACAGGCGGTGATTTGAAATGTATCTAAGGTGAGAGGAAACCCCTTCTTAGCTGCCATTAATAAGTGTCCCCAGTGGAAAATTTCCCATTACCTCTTGTTCCAATTATTTTTGGGCTGATCTCCATGGAGTAGGAGCTGCAGCTCAGCACATGACCTGGGTGCAGGTAGGAAAGTAGCAGACACATTAGAAGTCACATTCATTTGAAGCCGACAAGTTTTGGGGATTGAGCAGACCCCCTTAATCAGGGCTTAGCAGATGCAGAGGAAAAAATATTATACAGAATATTTTGAAGCGATCCCAGACAGTAATTTCAATGTTAAAGAATAGCAAACTAACTGATCCAGAAGCCGGCTGCCTGAACTGGTTATTATTTAGCGTAGCATAAAGCATTGTACATTGACATTACTCACAGCAAACAGATTCCATCAGTTTCCTATAGTCAGAAAACGTAACCACTTGCCGACCAGTGACGCACCCGTACGTCACTGGATTTCAGGTGGTTATACCGAGATGATACCTTCAGCTGCAGGCATCATCCCTGTACAGTTCTGTAGAGCTGGTGGTTCGCCCTCTTGCAAAAGTAATCCTAGCAGCTAACTAGACGGGTGCCCCATCCCACGCTTTCTACTGCTTTCTTGGGCTCTCTTGAGCGACCAGCCAGCACTTTCACCAGCTGATCGGATGGCACCATTTTCAAAGAACAAAAGCATTTAAAAACACAGCTCTTGGGGGGATTGAATGCTTTTAAGGGCCGAGGAGGGATTTTGGGTCTTATAGATATCTACTTACTCAGCATAACATAATTGTATCTTTTACAAAATCATTGGGCTATGTATTGTGTTTTTGTTTGCATTAAAATTAAAATCAAAATGTATTTTTTTTTTAATTGCATTTGAAAAACTGCCACACAAATACCACGTGACATAAAAAATTGCAAAACCGACCAATTTATTCTCTAGGGCAGCCTTTCTCAACCTTTACAACACAGAGGAACCCTTGAAATAGTTCTCCGGTCTCAGGGAACCCCTGCTAAAAATTAAAAATCTACAACTCATGATACATTAGTGTGATGGTCAATGGGAAGAATGCTCCTTACACTTGTGGTCATTGGGAAGAATTACCCCCTTACAGATTGCTAAAAAGATCAATGATGTCATTGGGAATTTATCTGAGAGGTAGAAATTGATCATTGCTCAAGGAACCCCTTGCAACTTCTGGAGGAACCCTAGAGTTCCACGGAACCCTGGTTGAGAAACCCTGCTCTAGGGCTGCCCTCTGCTTTAAAAAATTATATAATGTTTGGGGGTCCTAAGAAATTTTCTAGCAATAATACTGATTGTTTCATGTAAACAAAAGGCGCCAGAAAAGGCCGGGTCTGAAACGGTTAAAGAAAACTTCTGATTGCAGGTTTTAATAACTGCATTTTGCCTAGTAAACCGGTTACAAAAAGGCTACAAATTACACACCTTGTATCCTAGGCATTGCACCAATGTGGTCAGCACAGACAGTAATAAGAGCTACTTTTAAAACAAACTGGTTTATTGCATTTAGCAAAAGCAAACTAGCCCAACTAGGTCAATTTCTCCCTGCCAAGAAGATATACATTATCAAAGCTAGAGACACTGTGTACGTTTCATGTTCAAAGGGATGCGGCGTGAACCTGTACCATATGCAAAAAAGATTACTGAGATTTTCCAATCATCACCCTTGCCGCACAGAAAAGTAACAATATGGCACAGTGTTGAGAGGATGGAGGAGCACCACAGTTGAATGGCGTTTAGGCAGCAGCATGGGGCCACAGCAGTCACTGGATGGATTAAACATTTCCTGCTGGCGTGGAGTTCACTTGCTTTACTGTAAGATCGGATTACTCTGCAGGGAAAACACACTCCCTTTGAAGTTCTTTGTTTGCAGAGGAGCAGATTAATAGGCATAGATAGCCAGAACCCCTGAGCATGAAGATAAAATAGCTTGCAGGTTGCAGCGCCATAGTGCAGGCCATACTATCTTATAACGATAACAGAAGATTAAGCATAAGCATGCATGGGAAGATGTACCACAAGAACAATAGGATGAGGAGACATCTACCCGTCCTAGAACAAATCTTGTTTTGCCATGAATCACAGAAATCTTGTTTTACGATTTTCATGGATGCGTCTGCCACATGCATTAAATAGTAAACAATGCCTATTTGCCAAAAAGATTTTTCATTGAGAAAAACGAATTGCTTCAGAAGATCAGTGTATAAAGGAAGCAACCATTTACACAACAGAAATGACCCCGAATTGGTTGTCACAGGTTACTGCTCTTTGTATTTGTCAGCATTCAAAGTTAGATGCCTGGAGTCCATCTATTATGAAGTCAAAAGAAGAAAAAAAATATTACAAAAAAGGTGGTCATACATAAGAACAACCACTGGTTGCACTGAGAGTGACTAGTCTCTTGTAGATACCATTTTAAGTCAACAGGAACCTTCTTGTAGAATACACTCTGGAGCTCTCCAATGAAGCTGCTTACATTTAATGAACAGAAAGCAAAAGAAATGTTGCTTAAATCAGACTTTCGCTCCCAAAATTGAGTTTTCCTTCCTACAACACCCCATCCCTTCTGAAATATAGAAACAAATGCATATTTTGTGTGTTTACATTTTTTTTTTTTAACCCAGCCTGCTCCGTGTCTGCATTCTTGACTCTGGAGAGAATGAGGTGTCCTGCTCCTGCAACCGCCTGAGATATCCCTGTCACATTAAGCACACAATGCAGCTGGAGGGTGGACTTGGCGGTGTGTCATCGGGAGCTGGCTGAAAGAACCCGCAAGAGACAGCTGACTCCCAATGATGTAGAAAGGGTGGATGGCCAGCTTGTGGCAACAGAGCAGCAGACCACAGCAGGGCAATTTGCAGGGAAGGGGAGTTGGTTTCTGAAGAAAACCCTGTAAAACAGGTAAAATGAGATGAAAAAAACAGGGGGAAGTGAAATTCCTCTTTAAATAACCCAATTCATTCATTTGATCCAAAGCACCTAGGTGTGTTGAAGCTCAGAAGGACATGCAATTCTGGTATCATTTTCTCACTGCAAACATGGTCATGTGGGTGCACAGTTTTCTTGTCAAACAATTATTTGATTTAGTTATTAATGTACTTTCAAGATGAATTCCAAGTATGGTATACAGTATTTTGCCATAGTTACATTGGTCCAGCTTGGACCATTGTAACTATGTATCTACCATACCTGGCCAATGCCCCTGACAGCTGGAAATTATTAGACACCGCTACTACAGTGACGTGACCACCCCACCTCTCCACCTTGTCCAATAGGAGAATATTTTATATTCATTTAGAAACCTTCTCTGAATGGTGCCTCTGCTGAATGGCCAATGTGTTCACAATGCATCAGGCCGGTCACTCAGTGCAGAACCTGGAAGCAAGAGGAGATCACTGGGAGTAGTGTTGTCCATATTGATGATTTCCAGCTTCCGGGGGTATCGGCGAGGTATGGTATGTACACAGTTACATTGGTCCAAGCTGGACCAATATAACTATGCAAAAATGTACCATGCCTGGAATAAATTTTAAAGTAAATCTATGCTTTAGCCATGCATGTCAAAGCAACAGGTTTGCCTTCTTGCCCCCCCCCCAGCAGCACATATTTATGTTTTTTGTGCCACTACTACTACTTCCATTCAGCACAGAAAATACCCAATACTTCTGGGTACATAGGAGCATTTGACTGCTTTCCCTTCATCTAAAGTGAAAGCCATGGTGTTTGGTGATTAGCCCAGTGTCATCATGTGGAGAAGGCTTGCACTCAAAAGTGGCATTAGATTGAACCTATTTTCCTTGCATTGGCAAAGCACAGACAAACACTACATGTCTGGTAAGGCCACCAACTGCTGTATAAACTCAAAGTAACTTGGTCACTAAAATAAACGTTAAAAAAGGAGTATTTGGAAGAGCAACGGTTTTCAACCTGACATTTAGGAAAGTTACTATAGCTAGGTTTAGATTGTTTTTCACAGTTCTTCTGTGTGGCACTGCAGCACCTTGTTCTGTGATTCTGTGCATCCTTCATTACCTAAAGCTACATAGGCATTGTTTCCAAACCAGGGAAGAGCCATTGAGAACAGCCAGCTGCACAAGAGTTTACATGAATCATTTTTAGGTGTGAATGCATGGTGCTTTACAAAGAATACTGAAAAATATTTGTTTGATTTAACACGGCGTAATTATGTTACACAAAACGTCTTCACAATAGTTTTCCTCTTAACTATCAAATGGGAAATCCGGCTGGTATTTGTATCATATTATTTTTAGCTTTAGGGTGTCCCCTTTCCTGAGAAATGTACCGCTATAGCTCTTACTGCTTCCTGCACATAGTCCCTGTTGCTCCTTCAGTCCTATTGTTAAACAGCTGTTAGAACACATAGATCACACAAAACGAGAGCCACAAGCCGCAACGCTGCCTGGGATGTTATTGGCTTCTACACGACTCAGCCAGGCCAAGAGCGTGAGGCAATAACATGAGCAATGTGGCCAAGAAACAATGTAGAATGTTGATCAGCTTGATACAGAAATCATTAAATCTGAGGTCAACACCTTGCATATCAATTCCTGTTGACTATTCATTTAATCCTTTATATAACTAATATTATTCTATTGCACCTTGCTGAATACACCGGTCCAGTCACATGAATCTTGGCCCCATTTTACGTCACACTGCAACACATATAAAGTCAACATGTCCCTGTGTGATAGCAGAAATCATGCAGGTGCTTCAAAATGATTGGTTATCTTTACCCAGTGTGCCTTAAGGCATGTGCAAGTTGTAATAGGCCTAAAAGCAGGTAGAGCCACTTGTGTGACCTGATCAGGATAGAAAGTCAAGGTTGCAGAAAAATATAAAACTAGTAACCAGCATGTTACCCCATATGTCCTACATTATAAATAGTTTTCAGCTATGGAGGCTGCGTTTGTTTTCTTTTTAGGTTTTTTCACCTGGCGATCCAACCAGTAAGTCTGTTATTTTCAACTACCTTTAAAAAACCTCAACTAAACCCACTAATTTAATGTTTTTCCAAACAGTTCTATTCAAGGCATGCTCTGAATGATAATTGTGACAGTTTCTATTGTGCTTATGTCAGCTCTCATCCAAACTGTCAAACCACCAATGACTGGTGTCATAACTGATCAAAAGCAAAGCATCATGGCAACTGCAGATCAAACAGAAGTCAAAAAATGGCAGCTTTCTTGGCTGTTTAGGACAAAAACATTTAGTTCTGCTGTGAAAGACCAAACTGTCCAACGAAAGTGACAGTTAGACCCCTTTCACACTGAGGCGGTTTTCAGGCGCTTTAGCGCTAGAAATAGCCTTTAAAAAGCGCCTGAAAAGCACCTCCAATTCGTTGCAGTGTGTCTCTTCACACTGGAGTGGTGCGCTTGTGGGACGCTACGTAAAGTCGAAGCAGCATCTTTGGGGCAGCCCTGCCCATTGCAATGAATGAGCAACGCTTTGAAAGCGCCGTAAAAAACTGGACTTTTACAATTTTTTAAGGTAAATAGCTCCCTGCTAATGGCCAAAAAGTGCCGCAAAAACACAGCTAAAGTGCCTCAAAAACAAGCACCGCTTTAGTGCTAATAGCACGGGTGCTGCAGTGTGAAAGTAGCTAAAAAGGGCTGAGATAAACCATTTAACACTGACAGGAATAGTCAACTATTATTAATTTATATTGCATCTCATCAGTTCTTACATTTGGTGGTTTCATTAATTTTCTTTTTTTTTTTCAGGCTAAGAACACTTGTGTGCTTCCATTGGATACAGTGAAGAAGTGAGAGTAGCCACTCTCCCAGGGACAGGAAGTGTGTGGATGAAGAAATAGCTCACAAGCCCATTACATCGAGCCACTCTTTTTTTGAGCAGTGGCTCATTCTATTCCCCAAACACCAGTGAATCCCAAAGAGAAAAAGCCCTGAACAAGTAGACATATAGGCCCCACCTGGGAACTCTTTTTTTGTACTATTTAATGCAACAAAACTTAAAAAGGGATAGTCATTATTGTTGTACGCATCTCTTCTTATGGTTACATACCGGTAAATACTTCTCCCTACAATTTTTGGATGAGGATGAGGCCCCAGGTAGGACATTTGGGTTTGCTTGTCCAGAACAATAAAGTTACAACTACATTGAATTTTAATTGTGTGCCACTAGCTTCTTCTCTCTGGATTTTCAGGAAGTGTGTTTGCAATTTAAAATAAAGGGAAACAGGCTGAACAAAGTAAACTTGTACAGCCACTACATCATTTACATTTTTTGCTTTTGGGTTGGGATACACTTTAAATCCATGGTTAAAATTGTATTTCTGCATTGTGTCCCCATATGAAAGGTTTCCTCTTACTTCCTTTCCAGGTGACGGTTGTCAAACAGACCAAGAACTGAGGGTATATCACCTTAGCATGGACACAAACAATACTGAAAGTATAAATCTATCCACACACACACTCACAAAAGAAAATAAAAATTGGTCAGAGCTTTGTTTAACAGAGGCATGATTCTTAGTACCATAGAAAACCTTGGGAGAAATGGAATTGCCGTTTTTTTGATGCAAGGAAAGGTCCACATATCCCTAGAGAGCATCAAAAGCTTAGTAGAACTGCCATTAATCCAGAAGCTGCAGTAAGGGTCACCAGAGGTTTCCCTAAGTCAGCAGTGCATATGCTGAGGCTTATAGTGACCAATGCATAATGTCATTAGTACCGCATGTATGTAAACATTATGATCTTGAACTCAGTGCTATCACATTCTTGAAGGTGAGGAAGGGTGAAAGGTGAGACACAGAGGGACAGGAATCTCATTTCAGTTCAGGAGGAAACAAACTGGGTATACATCGATCAAAATTTCAGAAGGGATCAGCTGAATTTGAATCCAGGTCTGCAGCTGCACTGAAGTTGATCTATTGATTGACTTCTGTTCAATCGCCCTGTCAAATTTTAGCTGCTAGATCAATGTATGCAGCCAATGCCTGCAGCGCTGATCTGTGTATTCTGAACATGGGAAAAGTCTCCCCACTATCGGAATACACATGGCTAGTGGCGAGAGTGGGCGTGCTAGGGTATAGTTACAACTGGCAGTTGGTGCAGGTTTTTACCCCCTCCTATCCCCAATCTAAAAGGTGGACATGATGCCACTCAGGTGACACATTGCTTTTGATTGTGCTTCAGCAACATTTATGCAACACGTTTAATTTAACAAGCGGTACTGCCTCTTAAACGTTGTAAAGTAATGCTATGGTGCCACAACTGGGAGCCAAATGCTTGGGCTTGCAGTTGGGTCATGGTCCTGCAATGCAAAATTGCTGTTCGGCAGTAAAAACAAAAATTAAAAAATGGGGATCACTTTTCAGCGAGGGGATAAACACTGCTGCTAGTGTGAAAAGAGCCTAACAGGATCCTTACATTCTACTGAATGGGTACTGACTATTTACAAAAGGTAAATGGCTTGATAATAAATGTATCTGTGAGATGCCATGTAGCAGATTCCAACTTGGGTTGACTTTTGGATAATTGTCTATTTGTCCCTGTTCATTGGGTTTTCTTGGCAAAATATGGATTAGAACAGCTAGGGATAGTAACGGTAGGCAGTAGAATTTTCAAACTATTTTTCTTTCCATTGATTATAGCCTTGATAACATATAACCAGTAGGTTCACACAACGCTGCTCACTGTTTTAAATATATAGCTTGAGTTCACTTGGTCCCAAAGCTGACAGAAAGGAAGCTGGACTGTCACACATGTTGGTCACTACATTGACACTTAGTGGCAGGGACAGAGCCAACATTTAATGTGAATCACTGGCTCTTACACTGAATATCCACTATTTTATTACTCAGGACACAGCACAGGTGCTTTTTCAGGAATCACTCGCTGCGGTTCCCTCTGTGATGTATGGGGACTCAGCATCTTGTAAATAAGGTAGCTTAGAGGTAACCGGCGCAGATGATGTGAGTGATAGAAGGCTGTAACACGGGAGATATGGGCCACCAACACTAAGGGCGTCTGGACACTGAACGCAAGCAGAAAAACACTATTTGGTCAGTTTTGTCAGAGACAAATAGTGCTGCCCTGCTTGCAAGAGATTGGCTGGATTCTTAGCTGGCAGCAAACTGATAGGCTTTGGGGGTTAGCTGCACTGACACCAATCTTCCCTATGTTGCATTTCAATGGTGGCCTATGCAAGATCATTACAGCAGAGGGTGGAAATGCTCATTTCTTATTACAGGCAGTCCCCGGGTTACAAACAAGATAGGGACTGTAGGTTTGTTCATAAGTCGAATTTGTTTGTAAGTCGGAACAGGTACATTTTTTAAGTGTAGCTTCAGCCAAAACAAATATTTTTAAGCTTTTTGGATAGCATAGGGAAGGGTTAACACCCCTGTAGTGTTTGTTTTGCTGTCTATGTTTCTGTTCAGAAGATTTCACCTCACTTGCTGTCCCAATGATAATTGGATTTTGAAAATTTTGGGTTGTTGTGGAAACAAGGATTGGTGATAAAGCATTAGTGGAGACACCTTTTTCCCATAATAACTCTTACAGGAGTGAATTTCCCTTCCTAGGGGGAGATTTCCTCTCACTTCCTGTTGTCTCCCTCCGTTTGTAAGTAGGAGTCGTTCATAAGTCGGGTGTTCATAACTAGGGGACTGCCTGTATTGAATTTCTAGTTATTTCCTAATGTCTCCTGCACAATCTTTTTTTTTACCTCTTGCAGCAGGTGATATTGAAGGGTCTGCTAGACTATTATTATTGTATACCATTATAGATCATATCCTGCTATGCATGGCCAGTGTACGACCAAATGCCACTGGTTCAGGTTGACTGCAACTAGTAGTTTATAGTTGTAAATCCAAGAAACAAAAGGCAACTACATGGAGCAAGTAACTTTGGATGGGTCAGTAGGGACAAACTCAGAACAAAAGGCTAGTCTTCTGCCAGGATGTGCCTCCTTCACCCTAACAGACACATTGTAGACCTCTGAAGTCATCGCAGAGTATGTGTCTCAGAGCATGTCAATCACTCAAGGCATTGCTATAATTATCATGGCAGACATACAGCACACAGCCTCTCCACGAGCCACAGTGACCCGGTGACCCACCCACTGTTAGAAAGGAATTCTGTGCAGATGTCAATGATGAAATCACAGCGAAAAGCGTGCACTTATTTTTGTTCAGAAATACTAATTAACCAACTATTAAAAAGGCAAAAACTGAAAAAAAGAAGGAAAAGAAATTGAAAATAAATTAGCTTTTATGAATTGAGAAAGTATTTACTTTGACACAGGGAGCAGAATCCATTTATTTTCTCAGGATTTGTGTTGATAATCATGTATAAAATATCACTGCCTTATATAATTAATACACGTTTGTACAAAACTCAGAGCTACAATGGCTTTGCTGTAGCCATATAATAGCCATAATGACCATTAGGAATAGGAGTTACACTTTAACCGCTTGCCGACCGCTGATCGGCATTTGACGGCGACAGAGTGGCTGCTTAGCGCAAATCACCGTCATATGACGGCGGCTGCGTGATCGCGCCTAGTGAGCGCGCGCCGCCGGAGTCGCGCCCGCGCGCTCACTGTGTTCGGGGAGGGTCAGGGAGCGGGTGCAGCGGAGTCGATCTCCTCCGGTCACCCACGATGCCCCCCCCCGGAGTGAAAGAACGGAGGTCCGTGTAAGTAAGTTCTGTGGGGGGAAGGGCTGTGATCACAGCCTTCCTGTACATGGAGGCTGTGACCACTTCCCTTCCCCAGTTAGGGCAGTCCCCACACAGTTAGAACACGCCCAGGGAACATAGTTAACCCTTAGAGCGCCCCCTGCAGGTTAACCCCTTCACTGCCAATGGCATTTACACAGTAATCAGTGCATTTTTATAGCACTGATCGCTGTATAAATGCCAATGGTCCCAAAAAAGTGTCAAAATGTTCCGACATGTCCGCTAAAATATCGCAGTACCGCTAAAAATCGCAGATCGCCACCATTACTAGTAAAAAAATAAAAAAAAATAAAAACCCCAGAAATGAATTCTCATCATCCGTAAACGCGACCACTTTTGCGCAAACCAATCAATAAACGCCGATTGCAATTTTTTTGATCACAAATATGAGGAAGAATATAAAATCGGCCAAAACCGATTTATATTTTTTTTTTTTGGATTTGTATTTTAGCAAAAAGTAAGAAATTTGGGTTTTGTTTGCAAAATTGTCGCTCTTCTTTTGTTTATAGCGGCGATCAGAAATGACACAGCGGTGATCAAATACCATTAAAAGAAAGCTCTATTTGTGGGAAAAAAAGGACGCAAATTTCATTTGCGTACAACATCGCACGACCGCGCAATTTTCAGTTAAAGCGACGCAGTGCCGAATCGCAAAAAGGGCTCCGGTCCTAAAGCTGGAAATCCTTCCGGGGCTGAAGTGGCTATACGAAGGAATAGAAACGGTGGCAAAGATTTAATAGAAATAGTTATGTTGCTTTATGTATTAACGATGACCAAAAGGCATTTCATGATCCTTACCCACAATATCATTTCTATAGCATCAGAAAACTACACTTTTGGGAAAGGTGGAAGATCGATCAAGTGATTTGCAAGCCTTGTCTATTTCCTATTGCTGTGTTTGAGATATACCAGGGCAGGCTCCACTCCCCTCCACAGCATAAGCAAATAATGTTTGGAGGTTTATCCTTATTTTATTACAGGTACGTATATAAACATCAACAATTTGTGTACTGCTTTACATATACAGTGTATATGTATATACAGTATCTCACAAAAGTGAGTACACCCCTCACATTTTTGTAAATATTTTATTCTATTTTTTCATGGGACAACACTTCAGAAATTACACTTTGCTACAATGTAAAGTAGTGAGTGTACAGCTTGTATAACAGTGTAAATTTGCTGTCCCCTCAAAATAACTCAACACACAGCCATTAATGTCTAAACCACTGGCAACAAAAGTGAGTACTCCCCTAAGCGAAAATGTCCAAAATGGGCCCAAAGTGTCAATATTTTGTGTGGTCACCATTGTTTTCCAGCACTGCCTTAACCCTCTTGGGCATGGAGTTCACCAGAGCTTCACAGGTTGCCACTGGAGTCCTCTTCCACTCCTCCATGACATCACGGAGCAGGTGGATGTTAGAGACCTTGCACTCCTACTCCTTCCATTTGAGGATGCCCCCACAGATGCTCAATAGGGTTTAGGTCTGGAGACATGCTTGTCCAGTCCACCACCTTTACCCTCAGCTTCTTTAGCAAGGCAGTGGTAGTCTCGGAGGTGTGTTTGGGGTCGTTATGTCGGAATACTGCCCTGCGGTCCAATCTCCGAATGGAGGGGATCATGCTCTGCTTGAGTATGTCACAGTACATGTTGGCATTTATGGTTCCCTCAATGAACTGTAGCTCCCCAGAGCCGGCCACAGTCATGATTCCAGACCATGACACTCCCACCACCATGCTTGACTGTAGGGAAGACACACTTGTCTTTGTACTCACCTGGTTGCTGCCACACACGCTTGACACCATCTGAATCAAATAAGTTTATCTTGGGCTCATCAGACCACAGGACATGGTTCCAGTAATCCATGTCCTTAGTCTGCTTCTCTTCAAACGATATGCGGGCTTTCTTGTCTCTTTAGAAAAGGCTTCCTTCTGGGATGACAGTCATGCAGACCAATTTGATGCAGTGTGCGGCGTATGGTTTGGGCACTGACAGGCTGACCCTCCACCCCTTCAACCCCTGCGCAATACTAGTAGCATTCATACATCTATTTCCCAAAGACAACCTCTGGATATGATGCTGAGCATGTGCACTCAACTTCTTTGGTCGACCATGGCGAGGCCTGTTCTGAGTGGAACCTGTCCTGTTAAACTGCTGTATGGTCTTGGCCACCATGCTGCAGCTCAGTTTCAGGGTCTTGGCAATCTTCTTATAGCCTAGGCCATCTTTATGTAGAGCATAACAATTCTTTTTTTCAGATCCTCGGTTCTTTGCCATGAGGTGCCATGTTGAACTTCCAGTGACCAGTATGAGAGACTGAGAGCGATAACACCAAATTTAACACACCTGCTCTCCATTCACATCTGAGACCTTGTACCACTAACGGGTCACATGACACTGGGGAGGGAAAATTGCCCAATTTGGACATAATCACTTAGGGGTGTACTCACTTTTGTTGCCAGTGGTTTAGACATTATTGGCTGTGTGTCGAGTTATTTTGAGGGGACAATAAATTTATACACGCTGTACACTCATTATTTTACATTGAAGCAAAGTATCATTCCTTCAGTGTTGTCCACTCACTATGTTACATTGTAGCAAAGTGTTATTTCTTCAGTGTTGTCACATGAAAAGATATAATAAAATATTTACAAAAATGTGAGGGGTGTACTCACTTTTGTGAGATACTGTGTGTGTGGTGGGGATTCACTAATACAGGTTTAACCCGTTAAAAGGGAGGGGTCACAGTA
>BLSH010134973.1:156652-167639 GCA_018402905.1 Glandirana rugosa
CGTCGCGATTAATGGTTTTTATAAAACACTTTTTTATAGTACGTTATTTTAAAATGTATTTTAGAAGTTAAACACACCTTTCATCTGATGTCTCCTTGAAATGGAACTCTTTCCACACATTTTTGAACAGAAGCAAACTTTTATGAACTTAATCACTGGGTCATTATAATATTGTACTAGCACTTTAATATATTGCTTTATATAGACCAATTGAAGATTTTATGTAAAATTTTATTGCATGATATTTTTTCACAAAATATTTTTGGTAATTAGCGCTGCACTTTATTTAAATTGGCTATCGAATCTGTACAGTTGATTGACTATTACAAGAAGTGCTTGATGCAAAATATTGGCAATTTTCACATTTGTAATGTGCAAATTCTAAAAGACAATCTGTCCTAATAGTAAATAAAGATCAAAGAGAGGTGGCAATGAGGAGCTGGCTTGAGTTCGGCAGCTCTCCAAAAAGTCGGAGACCCCCCCCCCCCCCAGACAAAAGGGGTCCTCTGAATTGAGAAAAAAGAGCATCAAACTACTGTCTCAAGTCTTCAAAAAGGTTTTTACTCTTGCCACAACCAGGAAAGTCAAAAGGCACGCAACACATTTTTGGGGTCTATCAAGGAAGTTTTTGAACTGAACTCGGGAAAAGCTCTGTAAGCCTTGGTTCACTTACAGAAAAATTAATAAAAGGACCTTCTGTATTTTTATGTCAATATCTTTACTGAACTTTATCAGGGGCATCAATGGGAAATAAAATGTGTAGAGGTCTTCTGCGCTACCACTATGTTTGTGTGAAAGTATGTCTCTTAAAGATAGTTATTGACAATAAGTCAGTACTAGGCAAGTACATGGGTAAATGTCCAACGAAAAACGCAAGAAAGAAAAGTCCCTGATGAAGTCACGTGACCTGTGACGTAACGCGTAGGACCGGAAGTGTGACCCGAAACCGGAAGTCGGGTGAGAGGTGTATGCACCTTATGCATACCTGTGTTTTTAGCCTTGTTCTTATGTAAGCAGTGATTTTTCTTCCATTAATAAATTGATTATTCGGAATTACTACACTATGGGAGCTTATTTCTTATACCCCCATGTATGAGTGAGGATCGATTCTTGAAATACTGGCCGCATTGATCGTTCCACTTAGTGAAGAGGCAGGATACGTTTGAGGTGTTTGGAGGTCGGTTGTCCCACAGGATCAACAACTGCAGCATTGGCAGTAAAAGGTGTATTTTACACCTTTCTGAGGTGAGCGCTCTGAGAGCACCTAGCTGTGCACACGGGCACAGGAGCATATCTGGAGGCACAGAGTGGAGCTACCAGACCAACTCCCCGATCACTGGCACCAATAGCTTACACTACAAACTGCGTTTTTGTGTGTTGCACAGTGCACTTGATTTAGCACCACACCACCATCATCTGCTGTTTTATGCGACCAATATGAACTTTTATATGAATTTGTATGCACGTCTATTTTTATGATATTTATTATTGATTATCTACTATTGCTCAATATTTTTATGTGTCATCACTTTGTACCATTAATAGCATTCACTGTTCCCTTTGATAGGCACCTTAATTACACACCATTATCCCTTATGCACCTTATACTAGCACTCTTGCACTTTATTATTCATGTTTTACTATTTATCTTATGGTGCACTAGATGTTATTTATTTATATATTGAGTTTTAAGTGGTGATTCATCTACCATTATTCAGAGCTATCTATTGGACACAGCACTTTGACTCAGTGTTGTCCCCACTGTAACAAGGTCTCTAGCCACAGTGACATACATCCTTTTCTGGGCTGACTGCGCAGTATTCTACTTAGTTCATCAATGGGAAATATTTGTGCCCAAGCATAATGACATCTTGAAAAATGTAACTGTGAGGTGTTGTGTTGTGCTTGAACTAAATGCGCTGAAATTAGTTGCTGTGCTACTGATCCAGGCTGCTCCTAGAGAGAGCTGCAGGGCCAAGAGGTTGCAATCCTGAATTGTGTTGAAAGGTGTGCGCTGAGAGACTGCAGAGGGACCAAGAGTTGCAGGTTTGGGAGGTAGGCCTGGTAAGGCTACTTTTGACCTGATTCCACCACTCAGGAGTTACGGCCGAGCTTCATGTACATCCATCCAGAGTGTGGAGGCAGCTATTTCTGGAAACAAGTGTGTCGGGGAGGACAGCACCATTGTGGTGAGAAGCTTATGGGCCATCACTGGGCGTTTGGCTGCGGTTTAGTACAAATCTTACTATTGTGAGGGGATTTCTCCCAGGGGTGACTGTAAGGTTAATTTCTTTAATCTGTGGGCTACAAATCTCCCATTTGTGGGCTACAAATCTACCATTTGGGGTTTAAGCGTTCCATCAAGAGTTCAAGGTCCTGATGCCAGCAGGACTGTAGTTAAAATTCTCTTTGGTCTAGTCAGGGGTAGGGACATGTAATTAGGCAAACCACCAGCTCCTGTATAGCCATTCAAGGCGAGTTTCCTGATATTGTTCGTTCCTATAAAAGACATTGTTCTAATCTGTCCAAATTGCATTTATCTAACCTTTCTTCCTTACCGGGTCCTTTTCCTCCTTTAATAAAGCCTGCTTCAACAGTTTCAGGTATGTTGATGTTATTTGGGTCCAAGTCCAGGGCGGGTCACCTCTGGAGCAGGGCAGGAGGACCCAAACAATACATCGGCTTCTCTGGGAAGTGCTGCACATTCATTTATAATGATTGTGACTTCAGGATGATGACTCAACACCAGGATTAAATTGGTTGTTTAGTCCATCATCCAATTTTTGACAACAAGGTGTATTAACAGTTTTTTTTGGCAGTGAATGTTGCAGAAACATATAGCCATAGCTCCCAACTGTCTCTGATTTCGAGGGACTGTCCCTCTTTTGGAACAAAGTCCCTCTTTCCATCTCATTTGTTCCTCATTTTGGTCTGATCTATATAGTTTTTTTTTTATAAAATTAAGTTTTTATCGTTCCAGTGCTGAATCTTTCATCCAATTTCTAAATTGCTGCATATGTAAATTTAAAGAACAAGTATAAAAGGAATAGTAGCGAATTTACACGAGACAGTAGGGGAGGTTTTGCTCCTGTTATTGATGTAATAGTCTGGATGTCCAACAGATCCAGGGTAAGGCACAAAGCAACACAAAGTTTATTTTTTTTTATAAACAATGGGATTGTCAGGTTTCCTGTCGGATGGGCACATTCTCTTGAACTGAGGAGTCTCATTGCTAAAAACAAAAACATCAGCCAGGACAAAAACAATAAATTAAAGGATGAGTGCACACTAGAGGTATCAGATCCAGAATAAAAACACGAACTGAACAAATAAGAACCCGTAACTCTCAAGCAATATTTGACTGAACATTTGTTGGGCAGAAGGTTAATGACAGCCTCTTGCAATTATAGGTCAAGATGATCTAAAGCAGCATGCCCATGTTCCACAAGTTATTCTAAAGGCAGCCATAGAGGATTTGATTTTCTTTCCTGCAACTATTGCAGAAAATAGCTTTATTCCCCCATCAACACAGCCATTGTTGATGGGGAAATCCCTCCCGCAGAGCTATTGTGTTCTCCCTGGGAGGGGGGGGCACGGTCTTGGCCAGGAGAACACACAGTGATTATTGCCAGCAAAAATCACATGAAAAATTTGACAGACTGATTGTACCCAAGTGATCCATTGACTTTGATACAATCAGCCTGCACATGGTTTTGCATCTCGGCTGATCCCTGCTTGAGCGGCCCAGATTTGAACAGTCTATGGCCAGCTTAAATGGTGTAAACACTATATTCTAGGACACAGGTGTCAAACTGGCGGCCCTCCAGCTGTTGCAGAACTACAAATTCCATGAGGCATTGCAAGGCTGACAATTACAAGCATGACTCCCACAGGCAAAGGCATGATGGGACTTGTAGTTTCGCAACAGCTGGAGGGCCGCCAGTCTGACACCCCTGTTCTAGGAGAACATGGTCTGCAGAATTGTTGCAATGTTATTGGAGAAAACTATGCAATTAACTCAAAGATTTTACTGAATATTTCCAACTTCTTCAGGAGTTAAAAACCATCCAGATGCAATTATTAGGGTACCAGAGTTTACAAGGCAGGGAAAGGGAGGGAAGGGGCACTGCCAAGGAGCACAGGAGAACACACAACCCCAAAGATCTATGTATAAGAGAGATGTTATTCCCTCTATAAGGAGATATGTTATCCCCTCTGAATGGTCCAATGGAAATAAATACCAAGAAGAGCCCCTCAACAAAAGGATGTGTGTGTGTGTGGAACTCTGTATATATTACAACCTGTCAGTTTTCCAGCAACTTCAAGCAAAGCTGCATCCTCTTTGTTATCCTGCAGGTGTTTGTGATCCCAAACATGACGAAAACCTCCTATTGTTATAGCACAGACAAGAAAGTACATATTGGAACATACACCGTGGAAATTTTGCTGTTTTAGGATTTTTGCAACTAAATTCATATAACACTGGCATAGTCTTGAAGATATTTCATATAGACCACACAGGTATCTGCAGTTCTCAGGGAAGATTCCTTCTAGATATGCTGCTACGATTATCCTTGTGGTATTTCATGCATACGTGGAATTCATCAAGTAAGGGAATTGTTACAGGAGGGTAGATATGATGCCTAAAATGAACTGGTGAACTGCCATTGCTGATGAAAGCAGCACAATTGAGGTTTTAAAGTGGATGCAAACCAGATTCATAAAATTTGAGCTGGGCACATATATCTGCAAGGTTTTCTCATTTCTCTCCAAAGTCCTGCGGCTTTCACTTGCTCTGTTCTTCTGTTATCAGCATAACTTCTGACAAGTTCTCCGTCAACTGTGATAAAACCAGCCTGCATTTTGTGTCAGGATGGGTGCTATAAATAGATTAGCAGAGAACTGGTCTACTCACAGCACAGTTCTGCATGTCTGCCTAAGTGGAGGGGAGTGTGTGCCTCTCCTACAATCAGCTGTCTCCCATTGCAATCCAAGACTTCTCTCACAGTGCAGAATGAGGAAGTGAAAATTCTAGCACAATCTGCACTTTCTAAACAGTATATAAAGCTGAAGACAGCAGATATACATGTAAAACTTATGTAGGATGATTTGTTTCATCTCTGTGTATCATCTGAGTCTGTTCACTTCACTGGGTATATGTGAGGGTTTACATCTACTTTAAATTATAATCTATGCTTTGCTACCTAGAGACTACATGCTTGTTCTGAGTCAAGGACTCGTTAAGAAGGAAAGTAAGGAGCAAGTTGACAGCAATTACAGTTATTATATTTACATTTTCAAGCATCATGTTAATCATTTTTATAGAGAGATAGGACAGAATTGATGGTAATAGGTGCATGGCTGGTGATTTACAGGGCTGGTGAGGTTAATTTGGCAGTTGTTCAATCTATAGTTATAGCCCAGTCAAGCCAGTATATAGTAAAACTTACTGCACCAATTTAGTTATGATCAGATTTTAATTTTAATTTATATAGCATTGGCATAGTCTACAACATATTTAAATACTGGCCATATTAGGATTAACATACAGTATCTCACAAAAGTGAGTACACCCCTCACATTTTTGTAAATATTTTATTATATCTTTTCATGTGACAACACTGAAGAAATGACACTTTGCTACAATGTAAAGTAGTGAGTGTACAGCTTGTATAACAGTGTAAATTTGCTGTCCCCTCAAAATAACTCAACACACAGCCATTATTGTCTAAACTGCTGGCAACAATTGGCCCTGTTGGATTTTCCAAGAGGATCACTCATGTTTTCCCTAGGATAGGTTGTGGTGGGATGTACTCCTATTCTCCACCTTCAATATCATACTTGCATATGACATACTTATAACAAAGCTCCTGACCAGTGGTGTTGGGGGGGGGGGGGGGCTGAAGCCCCGAGTGGGCCCCCAAAAAGCCCCGGGTCTCGGGTATGCATGACCGATTAGCCCCGAGCGACCATAATCTGTATGACTCGGCCGAGTGACATAAGTCCTGCATCCTGGACCCAGCAGCGGCTATAATGGACATTATACTGGTCCAATGTCGCTACCCTGGGACGTGCGACGTTCATTATAGGCGCCGCTGGATCCAGAAGGTGGGAGTGAGTGACACTGCACGCGTGCGAGCGGCGGGTGGGAGATTCGTGCTCACTTGATCTTAGAGCGGTATGCCCAGGCAGGCAGAAGCTGGGAGTGACACCACGGCCAGTCCACGCCGGGTGAGAGATCCGACCGCGTTCTTGACACTTGTGGTCATGAATGGGATGGGTGTGGTGAGAGGTCACCTGAAATCTGACATGGAAAAGGTAGGTCACTAAGGTCAGTGTAGGTGTCCGGTAGGTCAGTGTAAGTGTCAGGTAGGTCAGCCTAGTGGTCAGCCAGGTAGCAACCAGAAAGTGAGCCTACCACTGCCGCATTCCCCCCCCCACCCCCACTGCGCACCACAGGGACTTTGGGCTGAAGCCCCTGGTCTTTTTCCCACCTAGCAACGCCCTGCTGCTGACACAGTCCCTGATTTGGAGGGACTGTCCCTCTTTTAGTACCAGATCCCTCATCCCTCCTATGTTCCTCTTTTTGCTCTGATGTATAGAGCTCTATAAAAAAATGTATTTAGTTACTAGAAGTGCTACAATAAACTATATATCCAACCACAAATTTATTGTATTAGTTCATTTAAAATGCTAGCATAAAGAAAAAAGTAGTGGTGAAAAAAAGTAAAACACTGGTGAGTTTAACCAATCATATTTGAGTATCATTTCTTCATTGTATATGTACCGTCGAGCATCACATGGGTGTGTCCGTGTACTAAACAGTGTCCCTCATTATCATTTCAGTTGGGAAGTATATAATAGGCAATGGGAGAAATAATACATGAGGAACATTTGCATTTTGTGTGTATTCAATCCAATCAAGCAATGACTGGCTGTAAAAATGCAAAGAAGTACAATTACCAATACGATCACTTATTTCTTACTTTCGCTAAAATTTTTACTTCTGGGTTATAGCACAAACCGTAATGGAGAAACAAAGCAAGGGTGTGGTACACCAATTCTGACAACTACTAAAAGGACCCAAAAGGAATATAAAAGCAAGTACTAAAATAGGATTTCTTAATGTGTAAACACCCTTTCCATCCTTATACAAAAACTACTTGCAAAGTTCACATAGTTTTATTCATACCTCCCCCCTGCAGTTCCAATTGTATTGCCTTTATTTTCATTAAAATTGACAACATTTGATTGGATATTACAAGGTTTGGTCAGACCCAGTCCTGGACGTTTTATTGGTCTTTGTTTATTTTAAAGTGCTGGGATACAGTATCTGTTTAGAATAGCCAGTTCATTTCTTTTTAAAGTAAAGTCGTATCTGTAACCTACAAAACGTCATATATATTACCAATTCATGCAGGCACTCCATATAACCAACCATGCAGCTGTACACTAGGCAGATGTCTAAAATATTATCAACACTGAACAGACCAGGATGCTGGCACAAAGCTTGGCCACAGAATTTCAGATTGTGCTGGAGTATCTATAAATGTATTTAATGATGACAGCATTTCTCACATAAATGGAAGATGTGGAAAATGTGACAGCTATCTCCATCCATGACCTGACCAGCAAATGATTGTTATTATGGACAATTGCTGTTTGTGTCTATGGAGAGGGAAGGAGGATGAGAACTGTCAGCCTCTGACTGTCATGGGGAAAAAAACAGTAGCAATCTTTTCTTTTCTGAGCAGGTTCAGCCATCAGACATGGTCTACAAGAGGTTTTCAAAACATTTTCAGGTCTCAGGGAAACCCTACTAAAGATACATTTATCCACCCCTCACAATACATTAGTGAGGTCAGTAAGCTGGCCATAGATGGATTGTTGTTATTTTTTCAGAAAGCTGGGAAAAAAAAAACAAAAAAAAAAACCATGAATGGATTCCTCCATCCACGCAGTCAAGGTGGATAGGGGAATCCTTCCAGCTGGGACAATGTATTTTGACAGTGGGGACACTTTGCTGTCAGAATGCACTTAGCAGCTGTGGTTGCGGAAAAAGAAATTCCAATATTCTCCCTTGACAGAATTTTATTATTAGTTTGAATTCTGTTGAGTAGGAGTGGCTAATCATGGATCGAAATTCATCAGGTCCCTGCTGAACCAGCCATTATTCTATCCATCTATGGCCAGCTAAAAGGATAAGTTCACGGTCACGGCCCGTATTTATCCCATCTCTTGGGTAGTGGCTGCGGTTTGTCTTAGGGTTGCGGGCATCTCCTCCCTCAATCCCCCAGCATCTCCTCCCTCCTCCTCCTGGCAGACAATCTGATCTCATCTCCTTTCGGCCAATCGGGTGATGGGTCTTATGACTCACTTCCTGATGAAGGAGGACCAGTGTCAGAATAGCGAATATTCAAAAAACAAAAAATGCACACCCCCCCCCCATTGGAATCCATGCATCCGGTACCCTGTATGTACATCGGGGGGGCAGGACGCAAGGCTGGGGGCACCCTTAATGGACGGACCACTACTGGCTGCATCTTTCACCCACCAGCTCCAACACCATATAAAATTAATAATAATAATGGCCTTAAAAGAAACACATGAACACTGTAAATATTTCAGTGTCCCCTAACACTGGTGGTCGGTGGACTTATACTATGTGTCAGTGAAAAATGACATTTGTGGTTATTGTAGTTGGCAGATTAATCTACGGCTGCTCGAGGAACCCCTACCAACCTCTGGAGGATTCCTAGTTGAAAAAGCCTGGTCTACAAACATATAAATGAACCCTAAATGATTGGATCAGAGGAACACAAATTCCTTAAAGTACTTTTTACAGACTTTTTTATTCTCAGGAAAAAAAAAAAAAAAAAATTAAACACCTAGAGCTATCCGATTCTAAAAATGAATTTGTGCAACTCACATTTACCACAGAGTTCAAATTGAACACATTTTTCCAGTTTTGCTTAGATTGGAGAAGGGTTAGAATCTCCTCAGGATTTTATTGATTTTAGTTTAGGGCGCAGTCAGCTACAAAAGCCTTAGAACCATTCCTCATACTAGCAAAAACTAGGGAAAAACAAAAGTTTTGGCTGACTACATAAAGATGCTGTGCAGCAATTAAGCACCTAAAAAACAGTAGGTACCAAGGAACATGACAATAGGTTCACTCGGTTACATGGACCCTTGTTAATATTATAGGCAAAACTGGTTTAAAACAGAGTAAATAATGAGAAGTTTCTATGTGAATATATTTTTATCAAGATGTTCAAAGATAGGACCAAATGCATTCAGCCTATCAGGTTGACACTTTCATTCCCCATTGTGACTTTCCAAGGTCTTACAGAAGACAATACATGAACTGCACTTTTGCTTTAGCCTTTCAAGGCTTTTTTTGGAGTTATGTTGCCGAATTTCCTCCTCGGAGAATAAACAATTTAGAACAAGACTAAATTTCAAAGGATCATAACCCATACAGATTACAACTATTCTTAGTTAGTTCCACACATAAAAAGGAACTTGTTTACATGATATTTTGGGCTTTTAATCAGTAGACAAAAGGTCAAAACATAAAAAAATGTGAAAACCTTGTTACTTTTTGTTTTTTGGCATTTCACTTTAAGAAATGTTATTTATACTTTTCAGATTTATATATTGCATATCTGCTATATCTACAATTTTGTCCTCTAATGCACTGAGGTCAGTAAAAAGGCTATTAGGATGAACTCAGTGGAACACAATATAACGTAGTTATTTAGTATTACTTTTATACCTATGCATATGATCAGCTTAACGTGGTTGTAAAGGCTGAAGGTTTTTTTACCTATATGCATTCTATGCATGAAGATAAAACAAAAAACTTCTGTGTGCTGCTCCCCCCACAGCTTCACCAATACTCACCTGAGCCCCTTCTAGATCCAGCAATGTGTACCGAAGCCTTGGCTGTCCCAAGTCTCTCTCTCCTCATTGGCTGAGACACAGGAGCGGAAGCCATTGGCTCCCACTGCTGTCAATCACAGCCAGTGAGCAAATGAGGAGAGAGTAGGGGGGCAGGGTTGACCCGCGGCTCTGTGTCTTATGGACGCATAGAGCATGGCTCGGGAACAAGCAAGCACCAGTGTCCCCAAAGCTAGCAGCTTGCTATTGGGGGCACTAGTGAAGGGGGGGGGGGAGCCAGGAGCACAAGCAGAAGACCCGGGAAGGAGAGGATTTGGGCTGCTCTGTGCAAAACCATTATGCAGAGCAGGTAAGTATTGTTACTTTTCTTTTTTTAAACCAAATCTTTAATATCCCTTTAAAGCTGAACTAAAAGCAAACAACTATATACAGAGATAAATTACACATATAGGGGCCAATTCACCCCTCCCTATTAGACTGTAGACTGCCCTCCTAACCCTCTTGTATTGAATTGTATTGTTGCTGTACTGTCTCCCATTATATTGTAAAGGGCCATTTCCCAACCTCTTTTCAGTCAAGGCTATCTTTAATCTAAACTAATAGTTTTACATATTGTAGCAGCACACACACCCAAAAGTAGAGGGGATTTATTCTAATAAAGCAGTTGTAACAATGTGAGGATGTATCCCCGCGCTACTATGGTCGCACACTGGAGAAAGGACTAGGTTGCTGCTGTGCCTAATATCTGACAATATATATGGTTATCTAAAATTGATGATTGTCACTTTATCACACCGTTATGTAGGATCTTGGTGATCCCCGTTCCAAGAAAATGAGTGTGTGACCATATCCGACGCGTCATGGTAGAAGTAGGAATCTATTGGTATATATAACAGTCTATAATCCGTGTCGTCGTTGGATCAGGAAAGAGGTCACACGCTGGTATCATCGCGCCCCTATGTAGGAGTGTAACAATGTTGACGAAATAATCTTATTTAGGGGAGATGAAAACCCACACACACGACGATGTTATACATTTTGATAATCAAATCTAATTTCTATCGGAACTGACTTTTCTCCAACC
>BLSH010134973.1:186777-197371 GCA_018402905.1 Glandirana rugosa
CCAAGATTCGTAAAACGACAACAACACAGGGGTAGACTCAATTAAAAGGAGAGAAGGACAGAACGAGTACATGATCATAGTCTTTTTCTCATCTTGTTTGTCGTTATTTTTAGTATCAAAGATTGAGAGTTTGTTTTCCTTCTCAATTCCAACCTCAACCCGAGATGCAAATGGAGACACTGGTCATCTAAACATGGCAATATGACGGTTCTCATTCTAGTCGAAAAAGTTTGTGTCCGTGGAGGCACACACCGGTACAACATACTTACTTAACGATATGAAAGCAGGCACCTCAACGTTCGTAAAAACAAGTAGCACGCTCGAGAGGGGTCAGATGTAGATGTTACCGTGTAAATAACCAGAAGTCGAGAGGGTATCCACGAGACACCGGTCAGACACCCTTCTACAGGTCTCAAAAACACCTATGTATCGGCGGTCGAACACGAGATATGACCTCCGTAACATATTTTCCTCGGCTTTGGACTTGTGATCAAGTAAGGAACGAGGTAAGGGCAATGAAGTAAGCATGTCCCTACCGAGAAGCAAATGAGTCACTAAATGTTTCATAGTATGTACGGACCTGACGAGGCTGAGACAGTTATTGAGCACCTATGGGAGAGCTGAAGACCAATAAATGTGCCATTGTAGATGTAGACTGGGGAGAGCTCGCACGATGAACAAAAATGCTTGCAACTCCACGGACGAAAGTATAGCAATTCATTCATACAACATGGCCACACACGGAGGTGCCTGTGTTTGAAAAAGCTGATCTTACTCTTGGCAGTATAACGGTACAAATCTACTGGTCACAGAGGTAAACGTAGAGCCCAACTCCAACCTTAACTCTTCCTTTTGTTTGAGAGTTAGAAACTATGATTTTTATTGCTGTTTGTTCTACTCTTTTTCTGATACTAGTACATGAGCAAGACAGGAAGAGAGGAAAATTAACTCAGATGGGGACACAACAACAGCAAAATGCTTAGAACCGCTTGTGGGTCAATTCAGATGCTTGCCCTGAGGTACCATGCAGTAAAACGCTCACATTAGGAAACACACCCGCTATTTGTCCAGTGTGCTGCAGTGCCTTTCATTGTGAATTACACCCAATGTCCTACACAGTAGAGGGCAAAGCACCATAATAAGGAATTCATCATTGTAATGAACAAGTTACCTCAGGGGCGCTCCTCTCACAGGAGGCAGCACTGAGGCTAGAGTGCTCACACTGTCATCTCAGGTGGCATCCAACCCTTATAGCAATGCCTATTTACACACCACAGACTTGCACATACGTGGGAATTCAGTACTAAACCAACATTTCAGGTATGCTCTTGGGCCAATGTAAGTATGCATTTCTCATACTACAGGGGCCACTAGGGAAGCTGACCAGTGAAGGAGGAGAGGAAGGGCAGAAAGGTCACATATTCTAGGCACTGACCTGGAATATTGTGGCCATCTCTGTAATAGTGCCAACTACTACAGCGATCGTCAGCTTCTACAGTGCCCCCCAGGTTCAACATATGCATACTTACATTGGTCCAAGCTGAGATATTACATGTATATTGATGAAGGCTTCACCTCCCTCTTATTCTAAGACACAGGCTAGAGGGGCGTGACACAGCCTGTGACTGACAGAAATTCACCCACATTATGTTATTGCCAAAATATAAAGATTGGATTTGAAATATATATCAGTATGACAATTTAAAACCGTTTATTGATATTATTTATTTTTTGTATTTCAAAGGCTGTTTTTTGTTGTTTTTTTTTTGTAACATATGACCAGCAGCAGAGGATTATAAGCTCCTCCTGCTTATGTTTCCCTGCAGACTATCTGGGAGAGAGCTGGGTCATATGACAGCTGTAAATCCAATAGGAAAAAGATACTTAGAAGGGACAAATGTAACTTAAAGCGGTGTTCCAGCCTGGATGGAAAAAAAATAATAGTCAGCAGCTACAAATACTTTAGCTGCTGACTTTTAATATTTGGGCACTTATCTGTCCAGCGAGCCTGCGATGTCAGCACCCCAGGCGATCGTCAGATCGCATCTCGGGTACTGCTGCCACCATTCCTGATAAAGGGAACCCAGAAATGAAGCCTTTCGACTTCACTGCTGGTTCCCTACTGTGCATGCTCGAAGCGGGCTGCGTTATTTTCATTGGCCCATCGGTGAAGGAAGGAGGAGGGGGCCGAACTTCCAGGAGATCGGGCCGCGGCCCAATCTCCAGGAGGTAGGGAGGGGGACCTGTCAAAAACGGGTCCCCGTTCCCCCCTCCCCCCTGAAAGGTGTGGCACCGGAGGGGGGAGGAAGCAATCCAGCAGAAGTTCCAC
This sequence comes from Glandirana rugosa, assembly GCA_018402905.1. NCBI lineage: Eukaryota > Metazoa > Chordata > Amphibia > Anura > Ranidae > Glandirana > Glandirana rugosa. The sequence goes on from BLSH010134973.1 coordinate 189,107, forward strand.
TTTTGGGTGGGTGGAACTCCGCTTTAAAAAGAGGTTGTAAACCTCCGGGGGAAAAAAACAAAACCTGTAAAGACAAAGGCATAATGAGCTAGTATGCATCGCATACTAGCTCATTATGAAATACTTACCTCAGAACGAAGCCCTGCAGTGCCGTTTGCGCACCGCAGACACGGCCGACATCTTTCTCCCGGGTGCATTATGATTGGAATGAGCTGCGAAGACGTCACGGCACGGGCCCTGAAGAAACAGCACGAGCTGACCTTTTCTTCAGTGCGCATGCGCTGATGACGTCGGCGCAAACATATAGTGTAAATATCTCCTAAACGGTGCAAGTTTGGAAATATTTACAGTACCTACAGGTAAGCCTTACCTGTAGGTACAATTAAAGAGGAAGAGTTTACTTCCTCTTTAAACAGTGTGTGTTTAGTATCACTTTAAGTAAATTATTGAAATTAATTTTACAGGACACGCTAGCCATAAAACTTATTTTAACAAAAAAAAAAAATTAAAAAAAAAAAAAAAAAAAAATCACACATTTTGGGAAAATGGTTTCATCTGTTATAAACGGAGGTTAATTTATTATTACAGAAGCTAAATTTTTCCATTCTGTCAGACATCTAGCGCTGAGTGTGCATCGAAAACCACAAAAGGATGCATAATAAGAGTGCATAATGTTCAGAAAATAAGTGCATGAGACTCACTGATTTGTAACGGTTGTGCTGCCACAAATCACAGTAGACTTTTCCTTTGATCAGTGGAATGAATTTATTTGTGCATGAACTCCACGGATTTGATTTTACTTAGCTGTGCGCTTTTGTTAGTTATTAACATTGCACAATACTGATAAGAAATGCTGATAAGCCACTTGAAATATTTCATATTTCATTCTTGCTGCATATCTCCCCCACCATCCAGCTTTAGGTATATTGTTGTAAGGTCTGAACACCCCCACCCATTGTAGCTGCTGTTCCTGTGGTCAGAGGCAGCCCTTCCCTTCCCCTACTTGGGGTGGGGGATAGATCAGGTGCAGCTCCAAGGTCAGAGATTTCAGTTCAGAAGTTTCCTGTGAGTGCTGCATCCTGTGCCGGAGCCAGGTCTTACTGGAGGAGGAGGGGGGAGCTGGGAGAGACACAGCCGGAAAACAAGGAAATGCTCCTATCCTGTAGAATCAGAAAGCAGGGTGGAGGTAGAGGTGCTAAGGGTGGGAATATCCCAGCTTTCTGTATGCTTCATGAATTGTATTTGAAGTGAGCACAGTAGGGGGGATACTGCTAGCTGGGTTACCCTATCCACCCTGTCACCTTAGGCAGGCTGTATGCTATGTCTACAAGTGATACAGATCTAGATGTCAATGGCGTGAGCCAAAGCGTTGGGTAGTTGAAAATATTTTCTAAATATCTAGCAGTTATATCCTAATCTAATGGGAAATACATATTCATTATACACTATATTACCAAAGATATTGGGACGCCTGCCTTTACACGCACATGAACTTTAATGGCATCCCCAGTCTTAGTCCATAGGCCAATATTGAGTTGGCCCACCCTTTGCAGCTATAACAGCTTCAACTCTTCTGGGTAGGCTGTCCACAAGGTTTAGGAGTGTGTCTATGGGAATGTTTAACCATTCTTCCAGAAGTGTTTTTATGAGATCAGGCATGATGTGGACAAGAAGGCTTGGCTCGCAGTCTCCGCTCTAATAAATCCCAAAGGTGTTTTTATTGGGTTGAGGTCAGGACTGTGTAGGCCAGTCAAGTTCCTCCATCCCAAACTCGCTCACCCATGTCTTTATGGACTTTGTGCACTCATGCGCAGTCATGTTGGAACAGGAATGGGCCATCCCCAAACGGTTCCCACAAAGTTGGGAGCATGAAATTGTCCAGAATTTCTTGGTATGCTGACACCTTAAGAGTTCCCCTCACTGGAACTAAGGAGCCAAATCCAACCCTTGCAAAACAACCCCACATCATAATCCTCCCTCCACCAAAATGATTTAGACCAGTGCACAAAACCGAAATGCTATCTTTAAATCAATCAATATTTTACGTAATGCCTTTCTTAAGTTCCACCCCCATCACACGCCATGAACCTACAAAATAGGCCAAGTACCTACCACTCTTGGAATGTACGCATGTGCATGTAAATGCTAGTGCCAGTGTTTACACGTGTATAGCCGTATAACATTTTTTTTGTATTGTAGATCTATGGGCAAAAATTCACTGCAGCTGTGGCTCCTGGGAACTTCAACTACAGCGGTTCTGTATTCTGCATGCCCATATGCCTTAAATATGGTCATGTGAAGGAGCCCAAAACCAATCAATTGCCCAATATAATACATAAATGACTGGAAAATTATTTTGATTTTCCTACCCATCCAATTGCTTGCATCTTCATTTGGATTCAACAGAACTTGCAAGAATGATCAAAATGGTAGTAAAAACAAGTGATGTTTGCTAGATACAATAACACTACGTAATTGATCATTTACTCATCTGAAGTATCTGTTGACACACGGGTCTTATTTATCAATACTACCCCATATGTTATCAAAAAATTATTCTGAATCAATGGTACGGACAACTGGGGCTATTGTTAGATCAGACACTTCAATAAATGGCAGCCACTGTTATGTATTTAGAAAATGTTGAAGTTAAAAGAAATTTACGACATCTAGACAGAGTCTCTTCAAGCCAAAGTCAGAGGGGGGGTTAGCCTTACCTGATAAGAGTTACTTCCTAGCAATTATCTTAACCAGGATATCAGACTGGAAACACCATAAGGAATCCAAATTTTGGGTTCAACTAGAACTTATTTACACAAATTTGGATCCCTAACAAATTCCATACCTTGTCTGAAAACCTCACCCCAGACCAGATCTACTATTTCAACATTGGATGCACTCTGCAGAGCACACAAATGGCCTCACAACTCTCTGCTAATGCCTATAACAGGCCACTCCTTCTTCCCACCAGGGAATGCAGAACCTCAATTTTGTACTTGGTCCACACATACACCTGTTCTCATTCATCAGATCATATCCTCCAAAGGCCTATGCCCACTGTCCTCTCTACAAAATACATCCACAATCTCTAACATGAACAGATGGAGATATCAACAACTCTCTAGGTTCATTAAATCATTGCCAAAACCACTAAGGACATTTGAAGATCTTACTCCTGTGGAATTTATACTGGCCAATGATCAACCTCCTCGGAAACCTATCTCATTATTTTACCAAGCACTACTTTCATTGAAATCCAAATAATGGCCGATATTCCTCTCCAATTGGGAAAAAGACCTACAACTTTCACTAACAGATACCCAACACTCCACTATTCTTCAACTGGCACACACCTTGTCCATCTCTTCTAAAATTGCAGAAATAAAATTACAAGCTCTTGACAAGGTGGCACTACACCCCGGCTACACTCCACAAAATCTTCACGGACACTACTGACTCGTGCTGGAGGGACTGTGAAGAGAAAGCTACACACGCCCACATCTGGTGGCAGTGCCCACTCATTCTCCCCTATTGGTCAACTATATTACACTGGATTGAAATAATACAAGGGTCAGCCATTAAAAATGACCCATGGGTTGTATTGTTTAACTGCACAGTTGAACCAGTAGGCAGTTACAAAAATCCATACACCCACACCTCCCTAATGCAGCAAAATCACTCATACCCACATTCTGGAATCAAGCCACCACCCCGACAGTACGCCAATGGCTACAAGTCGTGGATCATATCTATCACATGGAGGACCTCATACGAATTTTGGGGTAAAGCCGCAGCTTCCAATAAAATCTGGTCATGCTGGTTTGCCTTTACATTCTCTTCAAAATATGCAGACATTATGTCTCAACCTGAATAAATCTGATATTGCATTTACCAAGATTAAGATCTATTTGAGGCAGGTCATACCCTCCCCTTTCTATCTTTCTCCTCTCTAAGCTAACTATTACTTCACGTTTCATCATCACCTCCTAACCCCCCCCCCCCCCCTTCTTTTATATCTAATTGTACAACTTCTGGAAACGTATTTTACGGTTTAAAGTTTGGAGTCTACTGTTTGGCTCTCAGTATACATATTATTCTTAGCTAAGGATTTTTTCAATAGAGGACCCCAATAGTCTCCTATTGTATGTGACTCAGTTTACAATGTAAGACGTACCATACTATTGCACTAAAAACATATTGAACAAAACAAGGTTGGCAGCAAAAAATACTTCATTTATATAGAGAGCCAACCAAATCAACATAATTTTGAAGAGGCTTCACAGCCCCCGACTGTACAGCTGCTGAAGTGCTAGAACTCTCATTACACCCTTCCAGCCACAAACCCATTGCACACCAGTGTTCAGCTGCTTAGACAAGCTTGGCACTCCTAGATTTCAGCAAGCCACAAACAAAGCTTCTTAATGGGCAAATTCATCACAATCCAAGTATGCTGCTTCACACAAAGATTCTTTGTATCACACAAACTGAGATCAGTGACATCAATGGCCATCTCTATCACTAAAAGGGAGTTTTAAAGGAAGCGCCAGATCACCAGAATGTATATTGTAAAAGGAGATAGTAACATCTAGACCAGTGCCTTGAAACTCTGGTCCTCTGGACTAAATATAAGACTTTGTTATTCAGACTTTCAGGTAAGAACCAGGATGAGAAGAGGGAAATGGTCATAGGGGACCATACTTAGGAAAAAAGGCCTTTTGCAACACCAAATGCAGTGTTGCAGGAACAAGGGCTGTAACATTTCCCTTCACTGATCCTTAGTAAAACTTACCTTTAAAAGAAACATTTCCTGAGACAAAAAGCTACCTTTGCAAACGCCTTATTCTGCAAATGCTAGTTCCTTGGTTGTTGTGCTGGCCCTTTGACTTCAATACTTTAAGTAACGCAATATACAGATAGGGCTTTTGCAAGTACTAGGAATTTCCTGTTCTGCATACTTGTTCCTGGCTAGAAATGATTGAAACTGGAGGAAAGACTTAATAACCAAGAAGCTAGCATTTTCAGGGGGGGGGGTCAGCAATAGCAGCCTCCATGTCTCTTTTAGGAAGGGATCAATTTAACCAGAGCATGACAGGGACCCATGCTTCTCCTGGACTTAATTGTGTGTCAGCTGGGGAAAGGATGTCATGTGATCCATGATGTCATGCGCATCATCACTGTTCTCTGTATTTAGCTGCTCCCCTGCACAGCTCTGCCTGGAGGATCTTTTTTGCCAGCACATCTACTACCTGGCATGCTCTAAAATCTATCCATTCAGGTCTCCCCCATACCTGGAAGACACACTCTGTTAAAGCAATGGATTAGGAAGCTGGAGAGATGGGTGAATACACTTGGCTGGGAAAGATGGGAGGGAGGGAGCTTTCAGGAGGCACTGTCACTGTGCCCATTGCCTCTTTAAACAAACACATTGTATTTTGCATGCCTTCTTTGTTATGTCCAGGAGAAAAATATATATATTTTTTTTCCTTATTTCTTACATCAGGTCAGCCTGCTCTTATTACTGTATAGAGTCCACTATAACAAGCCAAACTGCCATTGCCAGAGTGGAGAGAAATGTGATCCTCTGTCTTTATTTTTAGTAGAACAATTGCAGATGATAACACTTGCACTAGAGTTCTGTGGCATGGAGCACAAAGGCCACACACAGCTGGGGAAAGTATTTATAAAGTGCTTTCTTTCTACATGTCAGAACTGGATAGTGGAGAAAGCAACTGTTTGCTTTAGGCTTTGAACATTATAAAGTGTTAGTTTCATCTGCAAATATGGATCTAGCCATAGGATACCGTACATTGGCCCAACCAGGGACTTTCCTTCCATAGGTTGTAAATCTCATTTCAGACAGAGCTGCCTCATGAGGAAAATGCATCATTTAACAAATATTCTTAAATTAAAAGGGCTTTGCGTGAAGCAACACGATTCTTTCATCGCCTGCGCTGGGCAAATAAAGGAGAATCCTCACACTGGTCTAGTATTAGTTTGTATATTCAGCCTAATATCTGAATCAAACTAATCAAAGATAATTAGGCAGTAGTCAGATGTACTGTATGGACATTAAAAATTATATTTTTTAAAAATAATTGTTCTCAAGCCCTAGAAGTGTAGGTTCGTACAGAGCGGGAGTTTGGCAGGAGACAACCAATATACGAACATATAAAGATTCTTCAGCTCATGGTTGGCTTGTAGGCGGTGTGCAGTGTGGTGCGTTGGCAATAATTCACACAATCAAGTGCAATGGAAAACTTGTACTGAAAAACACAGCAACAGTTCACAACAAACCTGGGAAGGAAGGTTGCCCAACTGGGCACACTCACGGGTTTCCAGTAATGTGAAGAGAGCGGGTAACAGCTGAATTGATAGCTTCTGTAAATAGTTCAGAGTGCCCAAGTGGGAAGATGTCCAAGGAGTAGCGACCCTATGCTTCCTATCCTTGTCAGGAACCTTTCCCTTACCGCTAGTACTGTCACTAACAGGCAGGGTACCTCTCCCCACTCTGCCAACTTGCAAAATGCATGCCAAACCTGAGAGCTAGTGCCTTAAATAGGCTATTCCTGACCCAAGATGGCTGCTAGAGTCAGCAGGGCAACAGCATCCAGTAGGATAGCTTCCCCAGTGACCCGTCATAGAGGAACCTTGTACCTCTTGAATTCCTCTCCAACAATAGTGTTGCTGTGGAAGAGCGCCACCTGCAGTGGAGAAAACAGACTGCTCCTGCCTAAAGGCTCATACCCAAGTAACCCTACCTGGCCAATTAACTATGCCATCAAAAAAGCTGACTGTTTTCTCCTGGTGCCCACAGGCAAGATGATAAACGACTAATTCAATAACCAACAACCAATGTCCATTGAGCACCTGCACACATCCATCCAAGGCTCACCTTGGGGAATAGTGAACCTTTGTCTATTCACGATGACCTCCTCTGATAATCCAGGGCCTGAGGTGGGAGACGGCACTGCTTCCATATCTTCCCCAGGATCTTGTTTCCGGAATCACTGGCTAATAAAAATTATTGTGCGTCTACAGGCAAGTTTTCGATACCTTAAAAAAAAAAAAAAAACCTGAGAGATATGTAGGTTGAAATGATTCACCTACTTCTGAATGAATAGCTGCCTGTATGTCTCTGGCTTTCATACTTAGTCACTAACCCAGAATAAGAGGTTAGGTCAGAACTGTTTGGGGGCAGCAATTATGGAAACCACTAGGTGAGAATAAATGTTTCTGTTTTTCATTTTTTTATCTAGAAGAGGAGGTCAGTACATGACTTTATCACAGCAAAGGGCAATATATGGGCAATATATGGCACTAGCCATTCTCTTTCTACAAGATTAGAAGGACCACATCGTTATTGGGTAATTAGCCTAGGTTTGTTGTAATCACTAGCACTGCTACTGCAAAGTCACCTGTGAAAGTAGCCAGTATGAGATCACAGGGCGTCTTCCAGACAACTAAAATGTGTTTCCCCAGGCCTCTTTAATCAGTCCACTAAGACCCCCTACAGCGCAATGTTCAAAGGATATGACACATACTGTGTCACAATGATCACTTCAATCTCTGTCAGACAATTACCCTGACAACTGACAAAGCTCTGCCTTTTACCTTTGTTACCTGTGGTGCAACCATTTGACTTCAAAAGTTGTCCTACAATAAGTGAAGTACTATACTGTGCATTTTTTTTTTGCAATACACACGAATTAGAGACAATTATTAGATCAGAAAATCTTAGCAATCCCCAATGCACATTAGACTGTGACATTGTTAAACTTTCTTAAAGTAAGATTCAACTGAAAGACACATTTTTCTCCTAATTTCTTCCATGGGATCTACAGGGAGTGCAGAATTATTAGGCAAGTTGTATTTTTGAGGAATAATTTTATTATTGAACAACAACCATGTTCTCAATGATTCCAAAAACTCATTAATATCAACACAGAAAGTCAACTTAGAATGAAATTCTTTCAAATTGTTACAGTGTCAGATTACACGTAACCCCTAACGATTCTAAAAGACTAGATTATTAACAGAGATTAAGCACACATAACGTTTTTTTTTTACGTGTCATATCATGAAGTGAATAACATCCTGTTGAAAACTTCAGTTTACCAACGTGGTGTCCATTGTTTCCATTTTCCGTCTCGAAACAGTCAACAGTCCCATTAACAGACTGTCTCTAACTTCACTAGTAACACTGTGTCATACACAGTATAGGAAACTTGTAACGCGACATCCCCCAGAATCACCTGACTAATTTCT
>BLSH010134973.1:205684-217938 GCA_018402905.1 Glandirana rugosa
GTCAGAGGTTCTACTGACTCGAGGGGGAACGTCGTGTGGACAGAGAGGGGGACAATGTCCCCCATATAAAGACCGTGTGTGTGAGGTCAGGACCGTGTGTGTCATGTGAACATTTCACCTTTCCTAATTGCTTCCCTATGAGGACTGCTGTGTGCCAGAAGTCTTTGTTGATGTGAGCTGCTGGGCTTAGCTGAAGTGACTGCACTGAGCCCTCACCCCTCCTCTGTCCCTGCTTGACAGGCAGGAGTTTGGTGAGCTTTTTCCTGTGTCTCCTCCTGCCCCTAGATCAGAGGACACACAGGGTCCCAGTCATTCCCCACCCCCTCCACTCCAAAGCCCACACATTGCTGACAAGCTTTTCCAGGGAGGGTCTGCTGCTGAGGAGTGCCCTGCCTCACCCTTCTTTCCACTCCAAGAGCTCCTCACATTCTCTCCTATGGGAGACTGGAGTGTGTGTGCCAGAAATATACCCCCTGTAACAGGGGGAGAGACAGGTGTGCTGCAAGGGGGAGCTCAGTCATCTTGGAGACTTTTCTTAAAGTGATATTAAACTCTCAGGTTTTAGTGCTTTTATCACTTAGTGAACATGCAGCTACTTTATCTTTTAATCCTTGCTATGTTCCTGTTTGAGCTGGTGCCATGGCACCCTTGCGCCAGGTTTCCTGTCTGGGGATGGCTCCTTTCTCTTGCAGCATCCTCTGGAGTCAGCCTTGCATGCAGAGGCTAGAGTTGTGTCTCCCTATGCTACTGGAGTGGTTGTACATGGCAACCAATCAGCTTCTATCTTTTATTTTTCAAAGCTTAAAGCGGAGCTCCACCCAAAAGGGTAAGCACTAAGGATGGGCTCGGGCATGTTCACAAGTGCATGTGCCCGAGCATGCCAGGAAGTGAACCCTGCACTGCGCTAATCACAGGCAGTGCACGGTTGCAGCGATCGGGGAATGTCTCCCTGCCTGTGATTAGCGCAGTGCAGGGTTCACTTCCCGGCGGGCTCGTGCACTTGCGAACACGCCTGAGCTAGGGTTGCCACATCATCCCTTTAGAGCTGGTTCACACAGGGGCGATCCGACTTGCGGGGCGACTTTGCTAGGCACTTTGAAAGCAACTTCAGCGCGACTTTGGGCAATTTATAGCGCGACTTACAACACGACTTCATGCCAGGTGACTTTGCTGTGGCCAATCAGAGAAGGGAGGGAGGGGGTTGCCCTAAAATAAATTCTATTCTTTTCACTGTGAAGTTGCTTCTGTTTAGATGGGGGATCGGACTTGGAGGCGACTTCCATTGATTTCTATGGGCACAAGTGGGATAGAAGTCGCCTCAAAGTAGTACAAGAACCTTTTCTGAAGTCGGAGCAACTTTAGTAGTGTACATTTAGACCGCTCACATTCACTTCTATGGGATTTCACTTAGCAAGCGACTTGGAGCGACACAAGTCCAGGACACATATCAATTGCACAGATTCTGTGGCTGATTAAGATGGTAATTAAACTCACTTGCTTCCTTGTCTGCATTAAATTAGCCTCAGAACCTGTGTAATTCATATGTGTCCTGGATGATGTGGCAACCCTAACCCGAGCCCATCCTTAGTAAGCACTACTTGTTTGCCTGCTTCCCTCCCATTTGGCACCTTTCAGGGGGGAGTGGGTACCATGGTTTTGACAGGTACCCGCTCCCACTTCCAGCTAAGCTCACTGCGGCAAACTCAGCTGGATGTTGAGCCCCCTCCTCCTTCTCCCGATGCTGAGCTATTCACAAAGTGCAGCGCACTTCGCACATGCACAGTAGGGAACCAGCTGTGAAGTTGCAAGGCTTCACTGATGGTTTCCCTAAGCCGAGGTGTCGGCATCAGCACCCGAGAGCTGATTGAAAAATCAGCTTCAGTGAAGACACCACTAAATCCCTGGACAGGTAAGTGTCCTAATTAAGGATGGGCTCGGGCGTGTTCGCAAGTGCACGTGCCCGAGCCCGCCGGGAAGTGAACCCTGCACTGCACTAATAAGAGGCATTGAGACATTCCCCGATCGCTGCAGCCGCGCATCAGAAAAATGTCTCACTGCCTGTAATTGGCGCAGTGCATGGTTCACTTCCCGGCGGGCTCGGGGACGTGCACTTGCAAACATGCCCGAGCCCATCCTTAGTCCTAATATTAAAAGGTTTGTAGCTGCTGACTTTTAACTTTTTCTGAAGGAGCCTGGAGTTCCGCTTTAAGGCCGTGTTCACACAGGGGTGATCCGACTTCGGCGCGACTTTGCTAGGCGATTTTTTTAACGTGACTTCAGGCGACTTACAACGCAAATCCATGCCAGGTGACTTTGGCTGTGGCCAATCAGAGAGAAGGGGGGGGGGGGTTGCCTTCAAAAATGATTTTCTTTTATACTGTAAAGTCACTTCATTATAGATGGGGGACCTGACTTGGAGGCGACTTACATTGAATTTTATGGGTACAAGTTCGATAGAAGTCGCCTTGAAGCCGTACAGGAACCTTCAGCGACTTCAGTAGAGTACATTAAGAAGGTTCCCATTCATTTCAATGGGATTTAAGATGTCAAGTCGTACGACCGAATGGACCAAATCGTATGTTGGCTGTTGTATCTAGCATACTGACATACACTAGATGATCGTACGACCAAGCCGAACGTAGTGACGTGTTATAAACATATAAAGAGAACGTTCAGGTGCATGTAATTAGCGTCCGGCCATTCTTGACTTCTGAGCATGCGTGTTTTGCACAATACAACTTGTTGGACCAACTTCTCTGTACACACGATACAACGGTCGTACAAGCGCTTGTTGGTACTACCAAAGTTTTCTAGTCTGATCATACAACTTCTGTTGTACAACTGTCATACGTCGGCTGTTCTAATCGCACATACTAACGGTCGGATTAGCATACAACGATCGTTCGTACGACCTGTTGTATACGATCGTCGAACCGTGTGCACGAGGCTTTACTGAACAAGCTGAAGATAGAAGCTGATTGGTTGCCATGCACAGCTGCTTGATAAATTCCCCACATTGTGTGATTCAATAAAAACACACGGCCCCCATAGTCTAGGTCGGACAGTGGTTCTCAACCTCAGTCCTCAAGTACCCCCAATGGGCCATGTTTTCAGGTATTCCTTTACTTTGCACAGCTGCTTTAAATCAATATCAATGATATTGATAAGAGCTATTTTAGCTAAGGGAAGTTCCAAAAACATGGCCCATTGGGGGTACTTAAAGCGATACTAAACATACACTTTTTTCCCCTTAAAATAACAAACATGTCACACTTACCTCCTAAGGGTTTTGCACAGAGCGGCCCCGATCCTTCTTTTCTGGGGTCCCTCGGCGGTGCTCCTGGCTCCTTCTCTTCTCAAGTGCCCCGTCAGGGAAGCACTTTCCCTGGGGGCACTCGTATGGGCACGCTCCCGTGTCCTGCTGCTGCGTCCATTGACACAGACAACAGGACTCGGCCCCGCCACCCAGCTCCTGCATCACTGGACTTGATTGACAGCAGTGGGAGCCAATGGCTCCCCTGCTATCTATCCAAAGAGGACTGGAGCCTGCAGCTGGAGCTGCTAGGCTCATCCCTGACGCGGAAACGATTGGGCTCTGGTAGGTAAATGGAGGGTCTGGGGGATAGCTGCAACAAAAAAGGTTTTTCACCATAGAATGCAAAGGTGAAAAAAACGGGAGTTTACAACCCCTGGGGTTGAGAACCACTGGTCTAGCATGGCAAGGCACTCTCATCCTCCCCCACTACGGCTCTATTCACATCAATGCGTTTTTTTATGCTTTTTGCAGAAACCCAGGACATTATTTTTAACATAGGTTCCTAAGGAGCACACTCACATGGATGCATTTTTGTGCCTCTGTGTTTTTGGAAAGGGTCATGGACTTTTTTTTATACGCAAAACGGTGCTTTTTTTGGTTCAATAGACTTTGAAGAGAGAAGCTGCAGAAAGGCATGTAGTGTGTTTTTGCTGCGATTTTGTGTTTTAGTTTATCTGCCCAACAAAAAAATTTGCAAATTGTGGCAAAATCGCAGGATAAACCCGGAAAAAGCACAAGAAGCACTGCAGAAACATTCAAAAGCAAACTGCATAGGTTCACACCTGAGTGATTTTTCAGCTTGAAGCTTGCAGCTCTAAAATGCTCAACAAGTCAAATCCCATTCATTTCAACGGGCCCTGTTCACATGTGTTCTGTTGCCTGGAGCAAAATGCCTGTCACTCAAAAAAATACATGAGCTTCTTTTTGGCAGTTTACAATCATTTTTGGCCCCATAGACGTCTGATTTGAGCGTTTTGTTGTGCAGTTTCTGCTCAATAATGCAGCTCTCCGCGTCTAATTTCCTCTCCCTCTCCTCCCCCTAGTGCTTTCTATTGGCTAAACAAAAACGCCTGAAGCTGTAATACACTTCTAAAAATGCACAAATACTCTCAAATAGAAATGCCACTAAATCGCTACACTCAGGTGTGAATGCAGCCTAACTGACTAACTGCAGACTGCACTGTCCACTGAAAAAGCCTAAGCTTAAATCAGCACAAGGGACAATACTAAAGTCAGCCATTGACAGATTGAAATTCAGCCAGTTTCAGCAGGAACAAGGCAGATTTCAATCCACCAGATGGATGGAAAATAGGACCTCCACCCATCTGGTTTTGGCGGAGAGGATCAGATCGGATAGCAGCGGGTGTCAGCGGACATGTCACCGCTGACATCTGCTGCTCCATAGAGGTGAATGCAGCGTCCGATCAAGTCCGGCTGAAAAACTGACAGGCAGGCAGACCTAATCGGACAGCCCATGTGAAAGGGGCCTCAGGGTCTTTCACCTAATCACTGCCAGTAGCTATAGCAGCAGGCAGTGATCATTGTACTGTATTCTGCTGGTAGGGACGTTTCCCTGCCGCCAAAACACAATAGTGCCGCAGGAGGGATTCCCCATCAACACTGACTGTGTTGATGGGGGAATCAAACAATTTTCTTTCCTTCAACCTGTAGTTGAAGGAAAGAAAATTGCATAATATATAGCCTGCCTTACATTCAATGAGATGTGTCCTTTGTGCTGCTGACTAGTCTCTTAGTTGAAATTTAGTTGAAATGTAGTTATAATTGTCTGGTGCTGCAAGGGTTAATACGATCAGCTGGACCCGTCACAGGCACTCGTCAAAAATGATAACTATTCCTACCTTTTCAGTCCCCCTCCTCCATTCATAGAAGCTGTATTATAGGCTCTATTAAAGTGGAAGTAAACTTCCTTCTCCGATTTGTACCTATAGGTAGGCTTATAATAAGGCTTACCTCTAGGCAGGGCTGCTGATAAGCCAGTACAGCCGGCCGTGTTGTACCGGGCCCAGCATCCTCAGCTCAGCAGGGGAAGGGGGGGGCGGGCACCCTCACAGATGATTGGTGTGGCAGTGGGGGGAGTTACAAGCACCGATCCCCCTGTGTGGTTTTTAAGGAAGCGGCTGACAACCACGGGAGGCTGTCAGCTGCTTCATTAAAAGCCACACAGGGAGATCGTTGCTTGTAAGCCCCCCCTCTGCCGCTTCGATCATCCCCGACTGCCCATTAAATGTCCCTTAATCTCTGGCCCCCGTGCCCTCCTCAGGTTCCCATTTTCCTCCTCTGGCTCCCCGGGTCCTCCTCCAGTTCCCCTGTGTCCTCGTACAGCTCCCAGTGTCCTCCGTATGCTCCTCCGGCTCCCCGGGGCCTCCTCCGGTTCCCGTTGTTGTCTTCCAGTTCCCGTGTCTTCCTATGGCTCCCCGTGTCCTATGTGTGCTCCACTAGCTCCCGTGGTCCTCCTCCAGCTCCCGTGGTCCTCCTCCAGCTCCCTGGTTCCTCCTCCAGTTCCTTGTGTCCTCCTCTGGCTCCCGGTGTCCTACGGCTCCCCGTGTCCTCCATGTGCTCCTCAGGCTCCCTGGATCCTTCTCCGGCTCCCTGGGTCCTCCTCCGGTTCCCTGTTTTCTCCTCCAGCTCCCAATGTCCTCCTACAGGTTTCCGGTGTTCTCCGTGTGCTCCTCCGGCTCCCCGGAGCCTCTTCCAGTTCCCCGGCTCACGGTTTCCTCCTATGGCTCATCGTGTCCTCCTCCCACTCCCCTGGTCTTCCACCGGCTCCCCGTGTCCTCCTCCAATTCCCGGTGTCCTCCACGTGCTCCTCCGGCTCCCTGGGTCCTTCTCCGGTCCTCCCTTCATCCCGGATCTGTCAGGGTGGAGAGCTCCCTCCTTTTCTTAATGAACAGAGTCAGTGAGGACTGATAAAAAAAGAAAGAATTGTAATAAGTAAATATTTAAAAATTAAATTGAAGAAATAATAAAAAAACACTGACACCATACACCCCCCCCCCCCCCCCAAAAAAAAGAAAGCATGTACTGTGACATACTGAAGCAGAGCATGATCATCTCCCTTCAGATACTGGGCCGCAGAGCAGTATTCCAACATGATAACGACCCCAAACACACCTCCAAGACGACCATTGTCTTTCTAAAGAAGCTGAGGGTAAAGGTGATGAACTGGCCAAGCATGTCTCCAAACCTAAACCCTATTGAGCATCTGTGGGGCATCCTCAAATGGAAGGTGGAGGAACGCAAGGTCTCTAACAATCACAAGCTCTGTGATGTCGTCATGGAGGAGTGGTAGAGGACTCCAGTGGCAACCTGTGAAGCTCTGGTTAACTTTGTGCCCAAGAGGGTTAAGGCAGTGCTGAAAAATAATGGTGGCCACTCAAAATATTGACACTTTGGGCCCATTTTGGACATTTTGACTAATGAGTCACATGACCCCGGGGAGGGAAAATGGCTAATTGGGCCCAATTTAGACATTTTCACTTAGGGGTGTACTCACTTTTGTTGCCAGCTGTTTAGAAATGAATGGCTGTGTGTTGAGTTATTTTGAGGGGACAGCAAATTTACACTGTTATACAAGCTGTACACTCACTACTTTACATTGTAGCAAAGTGTAATTTCTTCAGTGATGTCACATGAAAAGATGTAATAAAATATTTACAAAAATGTGAGGGGTGCACTGACTTTTGTGAGATACTGTATATGCAACTGATGACGTCATCAGCGCATCTGCTCTGAAGGAACGGCCATCCGTGCCATTCCTTCAGAGCCCTGAGCCATAAACAGCGGCTCCCCGGAGCATATGCAGGAGTGGCGTCATTGTGGTTCTGGCCAGTCACACATCCAGAGTCCGAGGACCCAGAAGAAAGACAGGTGAAGATGGAAGCGGCCTCCAGCGGTGGCATTGCATCAATGGAAGGCTTCATTTTCAGGTAAGTTTTACATAATGTGCTTATATGTCATGCGTAGTAGCTGATTATGCCTTTACCTTGCAGATAAGGAAAAATAAACGTGCCCAGTGGTTTGCAACCGCTTTAATGAAAAGTGCTGTATGAATGGAGGGGGTGGAACTTTCATTTATCTGCTCATTCCTCATTCAGACCTCATTCAAACATGGGCGTTTGTGATCGCTGGCAGAATCGCCATGATTTTACCCATGATGTGGTTCTGCAGCAATTGTCGCGCAATAAATTGTGCTGCAGTCGTGGAAAACTGCATTGCGCAAAGCTTGTTGCCGTTTAGCCCCCTTCTGTCGAAGGGTCATGGCCTAAAATGGTCTGGCTCCCGGTCTGCCCGGAGTGTTCTGGCAGGGGTGTCCCCCTGTCAGAACACAATAGAACAGCAGGGGAGATCGCTGTACTAACATCAAAATTTTAGTACAGCAGCTTCGACCTAAGCTGTTAGGATTTTTTTTGTTCAACCCAGTGTGTCCAAGGCTTAAGTGATCAATGTTTATTGGTTTTAGTAGCATGATTGAGGTACTAAGATCATCTATGTAGCACAGGGTTTCTCAACTAGGGTTCCGCGGAACCCTAGGGTTCCTCCAGAGGTTGCTAGGGGTTCCTTGAACAATGGTCAATTTCTACCTCTCAGATAAATTCCCAATGATACCATTGATCATTTTAGCTATCTGTAAGGGGGTAATTCTTCCCAATGACCACAAGTGTAAGGAGCATTCTTCCCATTGACTATCACACTAATGTATCATGAGTTGTAGATTTTTGATTTTTAGCAGGGTTCCCCGAGACCGGAGAATTATTTCAAGGGTTCCTCGGTGTTGAAAAGGTTGAGAAAGGCTGATGTAGCATGTGGAAGAATGGACTGAGCAGCCTCAATCTTCCCAGCTGATCGCTATTGTCCCCCCCAAAGAGGCTGGTACAGGGGTGTCTACTTAGATTAGAGACATTTATGCCAGGCAGACACCAGTGTACATGTTGTGATGATGACCCCTCTCAAGAACTATCTTTCTGCAGTCAGATCATCCATCTGTTGTCTGTGGGCATCTAGAATTTCATATCCATTTTCCTTGTTGTGACAATAGGATATTCTTTTGCTCTTTAATATACTAATTACAAGTTATGAGCATGAAAAGGCACCAAATCATGCCAATAAAGCCTGTTTGTACCGGGTGCTAGGCAAGCAAAGACAGCGCTTCTAAAAGTGGTATTGCTTGCTATAAATTTCTTTATTGTGTTTTCAAAACATTACTAATGTATCTAACGTATTGGTTTTATAAATGTGAATGAAGCTAGCTGGTTACAGCAGTGGTTCTCAACTTTACGGAGACCAGGGCCCCCTGTAAAATTTCCTGAAACCTTCCAAGCCTTAACACTATTAAAAAGTTTATCCTCACACCATATAAGTTTGGAAATGCAAAATAAGTAAAGAAATTCTGGAAGGCTCTGGATGGGGCTGGGTGTCACTGTAGGGGGGTGGAGAGGTTCCGTTAAGGGACTCTGCAGCAAACTTCTTTTTGGGGGGTCTGGGGGTCTCTCTACGAGGATGGGGACTCTGCAGGGGCCCTTTATGAGTCTCCATGTCACACTATTTGGGGTCGGGGGGTTCTGCAGCAGGTTGGGGGACACTGTGGGAAGCTGGGGAAGCTGTGCGGGGTTGAGCACTCTCAGGGGCCTAGGGACACTGTGGGGGAGGTTGTGGTGCACTGCAGGTAATTATGGGATATTGGGGACACCATGAGTGCTGTAGGTTAGGAGATCTGCACCTAAATATCTGAGCAAACCAGGAACCATGCAAAGTGGTACAAAAAGGAGAATATGGTCACTTGAGTACATCGGAGAAATGTAAACTTAAAGTAGAACTAAACTGTCAGTTTAAAAAAACTGTTAGCAGGCATCTTTTTTATTATTTGTAGCAGGTGTCTAAACTGCATGTTTGCCTGCATAAGCTCTCTCCCTCTGTGTTTCTATGTACAAAGCATAAGGTACATAGGTATCAGGTTACACACTGTGTTTTCTTGAGCATAAGAAACAGAGCCATTAAGAGGAACAGTGACAACAGCCAATGGGAGAGGCTTTTACAGCAGCAAGAAGGATTTCTGGGAGCGGCAGTGTTTGATGGGATTTGTAGTGCTACCGATTAAATCTGTCCTTGGACTCTATAATGGAAAGACTCCAGCGGTGGCTGGTGTATAAGGGGCGCTTGGGCGCCGCCTCCCCGCCACTGACATGAAGGAAAAAAAAACAACAAAAAAAAAAGTCAGCCACATAGTCAGTCAGTTTTTTTTCCTTGGCTCCTTGCTGACACCTAATAGCTGAACAGGCGCGCACACATAGTCTGATTGGCTGCCCCTGAGCCATCAGAGCCAATGACTCTCTGTCATTGAGTGCTGTGGGCGGGACTATGGCGGACGTGCTGGCTGCGTGATTACTCACGCAGGGGCAGCACGCCGCCAGGACTTCTGCAGACCGTCCACACTGTCAGCATGCTCTCTGCAAGCGCTGCCTCTGCACACTGTCAGCCTGCCTATTAGATGGGGGGGGGGGTGGCGCCGCAAGCCCATATCTGGGACCCTGTATAGCCTATCTGGTGACTCTGTATACACCTATCTGGGGCTCTGTATACCCTATCTGGTGATTGTATGCCCTATCTGGTGACTGTATGCCCTATCTGGTGACTGTATACCCTATCTGGGACCCTGTATACCCCTATCTGGTGACTGTATACCCTATCTGGGACCCTGTATACCCTATCTGGGACCCTGTATACTGCTATAGGGTGACTCTGTGTACTGCTATCTGTGATTCTGTATACTGCTATCTGGGGCTCTGTATACTGCTATATGGTGACTGTATACTGATATCTGGGGCTCTGTATACTGCAATCTGGGGCTCTGTATACTCCTATATAGCGATTCTGCATACCCCTATCTGGTGACTCTGTATACTGTTATATGGTGACTATGTGAGTGTATACTGCTATCTGGTGACTCTGTATACTCATATCTAGTGATGCTGTATACCACTATCTGGTGATGTTGTATACCCTATCTGGTGATGCTGGGCTGTATACTCCTGACACAAGGGGTGGAAACTATAATGGGTGGGGCTTATGAAAAGTGGGATGGGTCAAAAATGAAGGGCGGGGTCTGGTGCCCCCCATCCTAAAATTTCACAATCCGCCACTGAAAGACTCTATGTCCCAGGGTGCTGTGCTGCAGGAAAAGCTCTTTGGAGGAATGATGCTTTGTGGAAGAACCTATTTAAGTGAAGGGAGGAGTTTGCTTCTCTCTCTTGGGACAGCGTGGCTGATGAGTAGGGACCCTGTGTGTCCTTCACAGCGGGGCTGCAGCCTGAGGCCTACTTCCAGAGATCCAGTCAGTTGAATTTCTACAGTATCCCAGCCAGCTGCGGTGCTACAGTGTTACGGTGGGTGATCTGCAGAGCCAGCTTACAGACACCTGGATCCATTCCAGAGCAGCAGCGGACACAGCGGCAGCCACATCGATCGATCCAGAGAGTGAGAGAGAGCTGCATGGAGTGCAGTAGAAGCCATTTTCCCTAGAACAAAGAGCAAGCAGATATCATCAGTTCCAGCATCATCAGCACAACCTGAGCATCCAGACCATCTGTGATCAGCTGACCAAGGGTGGTGAGCAGGCTGAAGCCTACCTTTGAGTATACTCAGTTGTTTCTATACTTGTCTGTCAGCACAGATTCAGCTTACTTAGTGGAATACAAAACCCTGTGCACAGGTCCTTCTTTAACAGATAATATAACCTGGAGTCAGTAAGCACTACCAAGGCTTTCTTCTAAAGTTCAATTAAGCTTGCCTATTGTGCCCTATCCCAAGGATTAGTGAATACAGTGATTTAGGTACCTGACAATTGAATTGTTACAAGCCGGCAGAAGAGTGGACTGGACTTTGTCACCGAGATTTCTTCTATTGCAGCACTGTTTCTCACTGAGTAGATTTGAAGAAAATCCTCCAAGGGAACTCTATTTACCTTAGAGCAGGAGAATTCCAGTTAGACCAATGTTAAGATTAATGATGTTTGTGATAGTATGTAATTGAACTATTCTAAAGTTATAATACATTTGACAAATCTCCATTGAGCTCTATCAATATATCTGAGAGTCATTCGTTGCAATATATATAATAACAGAGTGAGTTTTCTGATTATTTTCACTCATTGTACTCACATCCGTGTTATTCTTCTAAATTTTTTAGTGACCATAAGATATTGATTAAACTCTATTGGAGGATCTTCTGTAGACATATACAGTATATACTGTTTTGCTGTTATTAATCAAGAGTTTAAGGGAATGGTAAATATCTTCATTCGCTTATCCTTTTAATATATACTATTGCATTATTGACCAGATGTAATACTTTGAAATTCTGCATTGTTTACTAAACTGTTTACTGTTGCCCTTTGAAGCGTGAGTTCCTTGCTAAGATCTCAACACAACCTCTGATAAGTATACATTATTGATTTCCTCAAGCCTGTGTATTTCTTTGCAGTGTCTTATTTAACCACTTGCCGACCGCCGATCGGCATCTGACGGCGGCAAAGTGGCTCGTTCCCGCAAATCGCCGTCATACGACGGCGGCTGCGGGAACGACTTTAGTGAGCGCGCGGCCGCTAAACGCCCTTGCTCGGTGAAACGGCGGCAGTCTACGGCTAGCCGCCAGCCGTTCACCAATTTATTCTGTGACGTTTCTTTATGTGTCCGAACTCCTTTAGTTATTACATATGAATAGTCTCCAACACAACTCTAGAATCGTTCCTTGAGTGCGAAGTTTCCCGTTGTCATTTGTCAAATCATTTGTTACGTCTTAAAGTTTCATAATGTAGACC
This sequence comes from Glandirana rugosa, assembly GCA_018402905.1. NCBI lineage: Eukaryota > Metazoa > Chordata > Amphibia > Anura > Ranidae > Glandirana > Glandirana rugosa. Next base: position 217,834 of record BLSH010134973.1, read on the forward strand.
AGTTATTACGTTATCATATATAATTTTCCTATTCGCTTACTTCTATAAATGGTAAGGGAATTTGAGAACTAATTATTGTCGTTTTGTCATATATGACATATACAG